>WOVY01008479.1:0-36501 GCA_013436015.1 Rhipicephalus annulatus | reverse complement strand
CGAGTACCTTAGCCACTAGATGCACACGGCATAGTAGTGAAATGCTGCCAACGAATACATTTTGAAAAGTTACTCACGCATCAACGCAGTATAGTAACGACACGTAAGAACTCCTAACACGGTCATGAACTACACGGTCATGCCATTTTCAAAGAAAACACGGTCGTTGACTGAAATCGCGCAGAATAACTGCAGAGAGATCAATCACATACATTTGGGTGCCATCACTCCACTGTGCAAGCCTAGCAGCTCAACGCGTTTCTGGGTCAGTTCACTAACCGGGAACATTTAAATACGTTTTCTACCAAATAAGAGTGCAATCGTAGGTCCCAAAGGAAAAAAAATACAAGTATGAGGGCAGGGGGACAACTTAACAAAAAGCAGAGCTTGCAAAAGTATACATCGATTACTGCGTATCACGGGTTAACAAATACGCTTAAAAAACACACATTCGCAATGCGGAGAAAAAATGACATATGTATTTTAAAGAAGGAAATCGTGCGCATAGTAACAAAAGGACATCAAGTCGATCAGTTAATTATCAGTGTAATTCTGAGACGTCGTCGAAAGTAGTGCAATCGTGCAGTGAAATACCGAAAAAAAAAAACTACTACTGTCTCGCTGATAGGCGCTGCGTTCGCACACCTTGAGTTCATCACTCTCTCTCCCATGCGAGCTATCTCTCTCTAAACGCCATTATCAAAATAGCGGATGAACTTCAACTCGTGCCAAGAAGGTACAGCGACGAAACGAAAACTGGAACGCCAAACACGAAAACGCGACTATCTTCGTGCCCGACGACATTGGGTTGCGTAGAACTATTTCATGTTTGTAAACCACATTTTCACTGGTATAGCGCACCACGACAAGGACACACACAAAGGAGAGATGCACACACACACAGCGCTAACTTGCAACTAATGTTTTATTTGCGATCACACACGCTGTTTATACCACAGTAGACCGATAAAACCTGGATAATGCCACGTCAAGAATACAGCACAGCCCATGCACGTGTCATCACCGATAGCGACAATCTACACTAGCCCGTCAAAGTGAAGATTCTAGATACTTATTTTCTTTAGATGATAATGCTATGGAAGCCACACTCACGCATTTTTCTTTCATTTTGTCCATTTCAAAAGCTTCAATAATTTCACGTGTGGTTCTGTCACGGGCCTTAAAGAGTATACGGGTGTTTTGGAACATCGGGACGTGACATTATCCTTGACGTGACATTATCCAGGTTTTATCGGTCTACTGTGGTATAAACAGCGTGTGTGATCGCAAATAAAACATTAGTTGCAAGTTAGCGCTGTGTGTGTGTGTGCATCTCTCCTTTGTGTGTGTCCTTGTCGTGGTGCGCTATACCAGTGAAAATGATGAATCTCAACCAACTAGCCCGGCAACGTGCCTTAGCAAAGTTTGTAAACAAAGGCTATAGGCGCCGTCGACATAATGAGGCGCAGACGTCATGGCCCGTAGAGGCTCCGCCAAGCCAAAATCTGTCCCGTCATCATACAGGGCGGTGGCGAGCTTTGGGCTGAGCGGAGCCTTCGCGCGGCGACGTCGCTACAAGTGCCTCACAGTATGTCGACGTCGCCTACCGCTGTTTACAAACATGCAATAGGTGTATACGCGCAGTCTCCACCTCCTGCAACAGCACCACAAGTCAAATCGCGGTCGGTTTGCCGTGCGAGTGGAGAGAGTCGCCGCTCGCGCCGGATACGCAACGCCCGTGGCGACACCGTAAGCGGCTTTGGGGTGTTAGTACGCACCGGGGGCAATTAACACCGCTGCCGAAACGTGCTGCGCTCCAAACCCCGGAGAGATTTACTGGGCCGTTGAAATAGCCGAGAAGGCCGACCCCAGGGGTTCTCGAACAGGAAAAGGTGACAGAGAATTCCGTGTGCGAGGGCGACCTTCGATATCGGGAGAAATACTGCGAGTCTGTGCGCAGCACTGGTGTAATTGCGTAAGAATGCGATTTGACGCACATTGCAAGGGACACTTCATTCATGTATTCGAGTTATTTTAACTTGTTTATACGACAAAAGACGTCCGTGTCATTATAAAACCACGAAAAAAAAACGCTTTACGTTTACGCACATTGTTCTTCCATTGTTTACATGATTGTTTATGTTATATTAGATTTTATTAGTTTGATCGTTGCGTTGTAAATACTAACGTTGTACTGGAGATAAGCATGATTTAAATGTACACGAAGCATTTTAGGCACGTGTACCCTATCCCGTTTTCCTGTAAGACACACAATTGTGTCCTGTATTGCACTGCATTTTTTGTTCTTTTTTCTTCTTCTTCTCTTTATGCGTGCTCACGTTGTATCAATAGGCCGACCTGCCTTGGCCTCCGTGTGAGACTGGCAGTATTGAAATAAAAAAAGAGGGAAAACATATTGTGCAGCGGGTAATGAAATGTTATACAATCAAATAAGGTATTTTTTTTTCGTTAAGTGTTCACCATATATGCAACACGCAGTCCTCGTTTATGCGCCGCGAATATCACAAGTTTAATCTCGAGCAACGTTTTCCGCTGCGGACTTGTTCTCCGCAAGCTGTGTACGCCAGTATGCAAGCACCAATTTCCATAAATGCAAATTTTTAAGTGTTGACGGAGCGACGACACATGCGGGAGGGCAATATTTGATGTATATGAAAAAATAATGGCGGTGAAAGGTACACTGTCCTTTCTTTTTCATGAAAGGGAACACGCGAGCGCGTGGCCTCTAATTAATAAATAATAATAATTATAATAATAATAATAATAATAATAATAATAATAATAATAATAATAATAATAATAATAATAATAATAATAATAGAGAGTTTTAGTACTGCGGAATGGTTCTACATACGCATCACGCAAGCGTCTTGCGTTACGTGGCGTCGTTTGCCACTAATCGGCTTTTAGTACGCCGTAGTACCCGCGTACGTAACGAGCGTGAAGGGTGTTGCGCCATCTGGTAGATCAAAATAGAAGCACGTGTTGTTGACAGCCAATGTGAGCCAATCCAAGTGTTATAGCCAGATTATGGCCATATTTTAAGCCACAGAGCCGGTCGGTGCAACCTAGTCTAGTAACGTTGGGTCGGTGTTTGCCTTCGATGCCGCCATTTTGCAAAACGAAGTCTCGCGCTGTGGCGAACTTGTTCGAGAGCGGCGCGATCAGCTCATACGTACGCACGCACGCATCTCATGCGTGCGTACGTAGCGGCTGCGTACGTAACGCGATACGTGCGCGTTGCGGTCTGCGCATGCGCACTACGCAGAACGTGGCGTTCTTTCGTACGCAACGCCGCCACGTATGCAGCGTACGCAGTACTAAAACTCTCTAATAATTGTTGGGCAAAATAATACTACACTACTAAATTAATAATAATATCCAAGGAAGCCGTCGTTATCACACGTTTTTTACATCAGGCCGTTTAGAGATGCGAACAAGCCTGCACAATGCGTACATGTTTCATCATTACAGTCTACACATTTCCCCGCGTATACGATATGAACAGGTTTCACTATTGCGTTACGACCATACAAAAGGTGCCTCCACTGGCACGACAGTCAAAATTGCGATCTGTCTGTAGTATAAGCCGAATCATCCGTTGAGACGCTGGCCGACGATGTCACGACACCGCGAAAGGTCGGCGGGGTGGGTCATGCTTGCTTAAAAGAAAAGAAAAGAAAAGAAAGAGAAAAGAAAAGAAAAGAAAGAGAAAAGAAAGAAAAGAAAGAGAAAAGAAAAGAAAAGAAAGAGAAAAGAAAAGAAAAGAAAGAGAAGAGAAAAGAAAAGAAAAGAGAAAGAAAAGAAAAGAGAAAGGAAGAAAAGAAAAGAGAAAAGGAAAGAAAAGAAAAAAGAAAAGAAAAGAAGAGAAACACAGACAGACAGACAGACAGACAGACAGACAGACAGACAGACAGACAGAAGACAGACAGACAGACAGACAGACAGACAGAACAACAGACAGACAGACAGACAGACAGACAGACAGACAGACAGGACAGACAGAGACAGACAGACAGACAGACAGACAGACAGACAGACAGACCAGACAGACAGACAGAACAGACAGACAGACAGACAGACAGACAGACAGACAGACAGACAGACAGACGACAGACAGACAGACAGACAGACAGACAGACAGAGACAGACAGACAGACAGACAGACAGACAGACAGACAGACAGACAGACAGACAGAGACAGACAGACAGACAGACAGACAGACAGACAGACAGATAGATAGATAGATAGATAGATAGATAGATAGATAGACAGGCAGACAGACAGACAGATAGATAGATAGATAGATAGATAGATAGATAGATAGATAGATAGATAGATAGATAGATAGATAGATAGATAGATAGATAGATAGATAGATAGATAGATAGATAGATAGATAGATAGATAGATAGATAGATAGATAGATAGATAGATAGATAGATAGATAGATAGATAGATAGATAGATAGATAGATAGATAGATAGATAGATAGATAGATAGATAGATAGATAGATAGATAGATAGATAGACAGACAGACAGACAGACAGACAGACAGACAGACAGACAGACAGACAGACAGACAGACAGACAGACAGACAGACAGACAGACAGACAGACAGACAGACAGACAGACAGACAGATAGATAGATAGATAGATAGATAGATAGATAGATAGATAGATAGATAGATAGATAGATAGATAGATAGATAGATAGATAGATAGATAGATAGATAGATAGATAGATAGATAGATAGATAGATAGAGATAGATGCAATTACAGAATGCAGCGTTCGTGTGCGTCCTCGCAGGTGCGTGTGGCTCACTGTGCCGCACAAACTGACCGCTCATACGCATATACACGGAGTTCGACGGCGGCACGAAGCCCCGTTCGCTCCCGGCACACCTTGGGTCACGCTACGAGGCGCGGACCACGCCAGTCTGTTTGCCCACGGTAAACAATTCCTGGAGGCTCACACAACTGCTCGCGTATATACGCCGCCACATATACAACAGGCGCCGAATCTGCGCTTGCGAAATCGCAAGGCCCGAATCACGTCCACGTCCCTCTGTCTACTCTCCACCAGGCCCGTTTCTATAGCCTGTTCTGTGTTTCTATTCCCAGCATCCGAAGGTTAATCAGAGTTTCAATGATATATTATCTGCGGCTTTTACTTGACAAAATAACCATAGGGCTCGACAAGGGACGCCGTAGCGGAGTGCTTCGGAAATCTGTACCATCTTGTGTCCTTTAACGTGCTCCGACATGTGCACGAACTTCTGTCATTTGGCTGCCCGCCACTGAAATGCGACCTCCTTAGCGGGCATCGAACCCACGACCTCCGGGTCAACAGCCGAGCAACCTTATAACCTCTGACCCACCACGTCGAACACTCGATCTTCTAGATCGAAGGGACAAAGCGGTGTTCACACTACGTCCCACTACAACGTGACCTGAGACCAAAGCTTCCTGGAAATTATGTAGAACTAAAACATAGCACGATATGCTAAGGACAACTGTCACTAACGCAACCTCCCCCCCCCCCACACACACACTTTTACTTGTATTATAAGATGGTTTCTTTACAGACTTGGCCCGCCCGCTGCGGTACACGACATCAAATTTTAAGGCATAGAAAATACATGACGTCCCCCTCCCTCTTTTTTTTTCTGTATGAGCCATAGTGAATGGAATAACATTACTGCTCGAACGAGTATACAAAACAACACCGTCGACAATCGGAAAAATAATACTATCTTGAACGCCTAAAATTTCATCAGAACGGGAATCCAGGACACCAGAAAGAACACGTGGCGCTTAAAAGAATACACTGCGAGAGACATTGGATCGCCGCTTGCGGTGCGGTTGCCTTGACTACCCTGTATTGTCCCTGTCCGAGACGAATTACAACACGTATACGCTGAAGGCAAACTGACCCAGAGACATGGATGAATAATAAAAAAAAAATACGGGAAAGCATGCTCGTTCATTCCTGGTGCAACCTATTCGCAAAAGTGAAAGTTGCGTCGATCTTCTGGATGCAGCGAGACGTGTGCACACAATCTAGTAAAAATATTGAGCCCTCTTGTCTCATCTTTCAACGAAAGCTCTATGCAGAAAGATTACGTGAAATCAATTGAAAGAACCCTTGGGGGCGGGAAAAAAAGCCAAAGTATCCTAATGATGCCAGGAACGAATTTTCGTATCTTGCCATGATCACTATAGTGGCGAGCGAAAGTTAGGAAGCCAGTGGCTCAGTTTCAGTGCACGTAGTCACGTACGGACAACGCTTTTTCGTTTGCCTATAGGTAAACGCAGAAGCGATAGGTTGTCTCAATAAGGTGATCGTCCAACGCGCGGCCGACATTGGAAAGTGTAAGTACCTTTATTGCCTCAAGCAGGAAGAGCGAGAGGGAAGGAAGCTGTAAAAGCAGTGCAGTTCATCGGAAAAAAGCTGCGCAGTGAAAAAAAGCGGTGCAACGGCCAATGCTGCAAACCGTTCGAAAATGAAGTTCGAAAGCCGAATCGATCGTCTCGGCGCCAGAACGAGCGGCGAAACAAACGCAAACGCAGGTGGAGTAACGCACAACGGAGACTCGATAAGCGACGTTACTGTCATCATCGAACCGAGAAAGTACTCCAAAACCGTAAGGCAAGAAACAAAGAAAAACGCGACAGTCCGCCTATCAGGACTGCACGGCATATGGAACACGAGAAGCGACGCTAATGGTCCCAATGGCATATCAATCATGCGTCCATATCATTCCGTCCTCCCTGCCTGTCTCGCTTCGTTTTCGATCATTCTGCCATTGCGCGCATTTATTGCGGCACCGAGCATTCGTTGCTTGGTTTTCATGCAATATTTTCTTTCTCTACACTTATACTTACACGCACTCTTTCCGCATCACGTTTTGTGTTTGCTCAACGACTTGCGAGACGTGCCGAGATTGACGGGACCAGAGTTGAAATGTTACTAGAGTGCTGTCCAGTTTACCTTCTTACATCCCCATTTCTTTTTTTTTTCTGTGTTTGCTCCGGCATCATCATAGAAACATACGAACTCACCCGATTTCCCCTATCTCTGAGGCAGTTGGAACATTATATGTGCACGATGGCTGCCTGCTTCAGCCATTAAAACATTCAAAGTGCCACATATTCCCTTCTTAAAGACGATCGAACCTCCTTTGCTTTGTTTTTTTTTGTTCTTCAAAAGCTTGAAACACCGTAAGTATTTTGACAGCGCGACGGCTGAGACCGTAACGTGGAGAAACGTCTTTAGCGTATACGCAACCGGGTCACCCCGCTGTAGCGAGAAGGCCAACTCGTTCAACCACGCGTTACGCTCGAAGGGTCAGTCTCGAAAAACATGTTTCAGACGACGGCCACTGCAACGCTGACCGCATTATTGCTGAGTGACGCTATAGGTATTGCCATTGCGTGTTCTACTGAGAATGTAAAGATTGTTTATATCGAAGCACAAAGAACAGGCGCTGTTGCTTACAGGTACATGCTTGTACTCAGACAAAACGAGACAACGTAGCATTAATTAAGGAGCACGAACTATAGCGAGGACATGTCAGGAACTCGATTGTGCCAGTCTGTTACTCCGTACTGGAGATGAAGGACGGAGAAGATGGGTGGTGAATCTGAGAACAAGAGTAAGGTATATACACTAATTCAGCATCGCAGCATGTATGAGGATCGCGCATGGCATTTTTGTGCTTTTTTTCCCCTCGCTTTACCGTTGCATATAAAATATGTTCGCGATTTGTTTACGTATTCATACAGCAGCTCTTACTGCGCTGCGAAAGCAAAATAAACCATTAATGGAGAGAATCCCGTTGACTATACCACATATACACACGGACACGGGTGAGCATTAGCGATCAGTTTGGTTTAGTCGAACGCACACAGTAAGACGAAGGTGCACGGTGTGCGTTACTAAACACGACAGGGAAACGGAAAGATTTAACATAGACAGGTGCGTTTCTGAGCCTGAAACAAGCATGAAGCCTCTCGCCCAGCTACAAGTTTTATTGAACACAGAGTAACGGCGGATAAAAATATTCGTTACAATGTAGCAGCTCATGCAAAGCTAAAGGATTACATGATCAAGTTAATGATAAAGTGGGATATCAGAAGAAAAAAAAGTTACCCGTTCGCACATACACGTTCGATCGCACCAGCACATGTTTCCAGACAGCTGTTGGTACAAACGAGCCCAAGCCTCCGGATGAATTTGCCCTAAAACAAGACGGCATTCATTAGAAAGAGTGAGTGCACTCTGGAAAGTTAAAAGACTCCGATTTCGACTGTGCAGCTAGTTCACTCAAGTTTGTGCGTCGAAACAGCGATTTGGCAAGTATTTAGTTGTTGAGCCCATGGTCCACGCGGCAAGAGATCCCAGTTCTCGTTGTTTCTATCAAACAATCATTGACGGGATGATCAAAGCGTTATCCTCGGCCGACCGGCTTGTCCTAAGCCCAGCGCTCCTCGAAACAGAGCATCGCAGATGCTATCGGGCGGCGGTTCCGGCGAACACAGGCGTACTATAGGCAACGTAACAAATAAAAGTGCACAAGCGAAGCGAAGAAATAGTGAGAGAGAAGCAGCGTGTAGAAAAAGAAACAAACAAAAAACGGGGACAGAGGACCCGTCAGAATTGAACAGGGCGCTTCATCCGAGCGCGGTCGATCTTGTCGATACGGAACGAATCTGGGGCCACGATGCCTGCCGCTTCTCGGGGTCGTCCGCGTCTCTACTTTCTTCCAATACGCGGCACTTCATGGAGTGCTTCCGACCGCATAGAGCTCTTTAATTAAAGGGACACTGGAACGAGACAATTATCTGTTTATATTGACATATTGCACTCTGTGGCCAATGTCGTCGATTTAATCATCACCCGATTATTAACCAAGCAGGACAGGTGTCTCGGACCCGGGGCCCGCACATGACAATCTTCGATCCATATTTATCGCACGCCTGACTTTTCATAGCGCTGCTAAATGGTGCCGCCATCATCAGAACGCGAGGTTCGATGATTGACAATACCCCGAAGAACAAGCAGGGTAAAATAAAGTGCATCATGCAGGTTAGTTACTACGCCACAGCGAGTTTAAGGATGACACTCAATAACGCTCGGAATACGCACGCCAACGCTATTGGGGAGTTTTAGAATACCATTTGCAAGCGCTGCGGGCGTTACTGGCGTAGCGGGCTTTATATCAGTTTTAGAATAGTGTTTGCGCTGCTGAAAACCGCAACGCACGATCACAGCGACCTTATAGCCTCGAAACCAGCGTTTGCAGGCCACATGCGGGCCGTGATCGCCGTACGCTATTTCGGATGTTCTGCGTGCGGGCCGCGAACGCCGACTCGCGTAACACGCATGCGCAGTGGCAGTGACCGCACCGCAAGGGCTCGCGGTGCGCTATTCTAAAACTCTCTATTAACGACGCCGTATGAACGGTTAAGCTTTTGAAGTAATGAGAACATGCAGCCTCTCGAACACGTCGCGAATCAATAAACAGACTTTTCGACGTGCGCTTCTTAGTACTTAGCATATGCAATGCTATGACTTCAACTCATTTAGCTTTCCAGCTACGCAGAGAGAGAGTCTCTTTACTGGGTACTAAAAAGGTTTCCCCGGACATGATGCTTTCATTGAGTGGCGGAGACAAGTTACAAGCACAGAAAACGACAAATACAGAACGCACACGCGACGCGAAACCCAGGACACCTATACACTCTCCGAACACGCATGAAGTATTTCTGAATTTCCCAACCAAGGATAATCGATGACTTTATAAAACACAGAGCTGAGATATTTGGTCCGTATTCACGCTGAAAGAGTGAGCCTGCGAAAACGGGCAAAAGAAAGAAGCTTCTGGTGCAATTGACTTCTCTTTCGTGTCCGTGCCAGCACGCCCAACCCTTTAGCGCGATTCATGGCAATGCCCAACGCCGATGCGCGTCCTCAAGAAGTGCCCAACCCTTCAAAATAGTGACAAGTTCTACGGTCGCTATTTTTAATTAGCTCTCAAAATTGGCCTCGTCGGAAAGCTTTAATGGTTATATTTCACATAGAAAAGGCTTAATTTGGCTGACATTATATATGTATAGTTGCAAGTACTTCATTATTTTTTTTTTCATTCTTGTTCACCCTCTTCTGGAATCTTTTGACCCTATTCCCCATCTCTATACAGAGTACCAGCGGTATATAGAAGCCGACAAACATACTTGTTCCTAATAAAGAGCATCTCCCTCGCTCAAGTATGGACAGTCATGCCTGTAGATGTCATGTTTCTAAGAAGACCAGCTCGTCGCTGCTCAGACCACATGACACAAATCAGGGCACGGCCGCCTGCAAGCGGAGATAAAATAACAGCGACAAGGCATAATATCACTGAGAACATACAAGCAATGATGTCGAGGCCTCAATACTTGGCATCAATGTCTGTTAGTTCTCGTTCATATTGGATCTAACAACAAAAAAAAAAACGAGCCCTTAAAACTACACTTCTCTCCTTAATCACAAGGCAGGTCATCGACATCTTCCCTAAATTCCGTCTAAGCCACGTCATAACTTGCACACACGATACGTACTACATGCACGGCTCGTTTTACGACGAGATTTCTCCAGCGCTTCTTACGCGACCAGTATTTTCCTTTGGCCCTGCAGCCCACGTGGTCCATCTTCGGTGGCCGTATCCTATATATGTATAGCGTGGACGAGAACCGGCGCATTCAGCATGGTTTATGACGGATGGTGATGTTGCGTGGCCGACGCAAAACATATAGCAGCGTTGACGACGTCTTTTGGCGCAGTGATCAGCGACGAACGACAGGCGGCCTATAGACAGATGGAAGTGGGACAATCGGTCGATAAATAAGCGAGGCGCGAGCAACCGCGCTTCCCTTTGTAGCGGCTGCACGGATGCTGAGCGCTAGGCATTGGCCTGCCACTCGCCTGCCACAGAGCTCCGTGTTAATAAGACCGCGAACAACGAGGGGAAAAAGAGAAAGCTTTGTAACGTGGTTGCGGCGCAACGATTCGAATGACGTGTCAACATTACTTGGCAAGTGTACGCGTTTTCCCCAGCGATCGTATCACACAAGCTCGGAAATAAATCTTTCACTTCTGTTCTGACTGCAGCTTGCTTGCTTTGAAGAGGCTAAATCATCTCGGCTACTCCATTCCTTTAAAATCTGTTAAAAAAAGGGCGGATGGTTGCCCAAGAACTAAACTATTTGATTTGTGGGGTTTAACGTCCCAAAACCATCATATGATTACGAGAGACGCCGTAGCGGAGGGCTTCGGAAATTTCGACCACCTGGGGTTCTTTAACGTGCACCCAAATCTGAGCACACGGGCCTTCAACATTTCCGCCTCCATCGGAAATGCAGCCGCCGCAGCCGGGATTCGAACCCGCGACCTGCGGGTCAGCAGCCGAGTACCTTAGCCACTAGACCACCGCGGCGGGGCTCGCCCAAGAACTAAACTGGATGAATGAATAAACACAGCAAAATTATACAAGCAATGAAAATGTAAGATGGCAACGTAGTGTGCACTTATATTGACTGGCTAGCCATGACGTTCCGCGCTTTTATGCGACTCATATTACGCTGAGTGATCACTGTACTCACCGTTGCGCAAGTATTTTACACCAACTTGCCCAGACAGTGTTACAAGAACGAAAAAAAAAACCGGAGTTTACATCAGTTCACAGCTGGAACAGCGCGTCTTCACACAAGCTCTCTGTACACCGAGAGGTTAAGACGACATGTATAAACGCTCCTGATGAACTGTACTTTCCTGGAAGCAACTTCGAAGCAGGCACCGCGATGCGTGTCTTCTAATTATTTTTCTCCGAGTGCGCGTGTGTCAAGCCGAGCTGTTACAGCTACAAAAGCACACCGATTGATTGATATGTGGGGTTTAACGCCCCAAAACCACCTTATGATTATGAGAGACGCCGTAGTGGAGGGCTCCGGAAATTTCGACCACCTGGGGTTCTTTAACGTGCACCCAAATCTGAGCACACGGGCCTACAACCTTTCCGCCTCCATCGGAAATGCAGCCGCCGCAGCCGGGATACGAACCCGCGACCTGCGGGTCAGCATCCGAGTACCTTAGCCACTAGACCACCGCGGCGGGGCACAAAAGCACACCGATTTCATCGTCTTCTACACAAGGTAAGTATTGCAGAACTGCATTCTTTCGAGAATTACGAGATAAGAAAACAATGATAGGAAAAAAGCTTGCCGAGTCGACAAAAGGTATACTGAGCGCAGAAATTTCGTGTATACTGTGGATGCAGTTACAGCTAAGAATGGATAATTAACACGCGTTACAGGTTCTACGTGGCAAACACGGCGCACTTAGGAGCCGGCCGGACGTAAATAAGTGCACCATCGTTTTCAAAGCAGCCCGGATTCGCGGGGGCAAAGCTCCGCAGCTGACCGGGCCTCCAGCTACGGCTGACTGCGCACATGCAGACAGGAACGTTAGTTGACGCAGTAATAGCGAAGGACGCATGCACGACTTCGACAGCTCACCCATACTTTTTTTTTTTCTCCCGGCGGGCGACCTCGCACGAAAGGCTTGAGCAGGTTCGTCCTGGTTTCCCTCGAGCACCGACGACTGCGGCAACCAGTCGCACCGGTTGTGATCCTCAGACTACGTGCTCGCTTCTCGAAGGGCGAAAAAAAAAAAAAACGCGCATCTCGATCGTCGTGCAGACGCACACCTTTTTGTGGCGAAATGCACGTATACACGAGCGACTCGCTGCACCGCGAGTGTGAAGTCGCGCTAGGGAACGCATAGCACAGGAATTTGGAAGGGACCGTTGAAACACGGTTCAAATAGAGCTGGTTTCGACTGGCTACAATCCGCAGAGCAGTTAAAAGGGAAGGACAACCGAATCTGCCGGTGTAGCACGCTGAACGTTTCGCACTCGCAGTATATAAGCGTTACCAGCTCACATCGCAGAACTGTCCGATTCATCATCTTTTCAACATGCACTCAAAACCTTTCTTGAAGTTCTTTGATGACGCATAAATCTTTATTTTGTTTTTTTTTTCTATGTTTCTCTCTGTATTTTTTCTTTTTCTTTTTTTTTGCACACTGTTGTTGAGTGTACTGATCGCGCTTTTTTGTCCTTGTTTACTGTTTTAAAGTGCAATTCGCGTGAACCCCTTTTTTCATTCAATGTAATCTATTGTTGTTTGGCGTTGTTTCTGGATTGCACTTTCAGTTTCTCGATGCAGTAGACATGTATACCATCTCTGCCTTCATTTATGTTCTGTACTGTACTTGTGATCATAACCCCACTCTATCCCCCCCCCCCCCCCTATGTAATGCCCATTGAGGCCTTTAGGGTATTTAAATAAATAAATAAATAAATCACTGAACGGAAATAGATAATCACTGAACGGCACGGTGGGTTCCGCTTACGCATAAGAACTTGCTGCGAGAGGTGCCCCGTTTATTGGCGATATACGGATGACTGCGACCTCGGCGTAAGGTGTACGATCAGAGCATTCTTGAAGACATTTCAGCGCGAACGAGATAGAGCACAAAGAAGAAGACACAAACCAGAAGAAGACACAAACAAACGCTGTCTATAACATGTGAAGTTTATTGAAGGAAATTTCAACCACCTTGGAAACCGGAAACGCATGCGCATAAATTACCTGTAATCAAACGGAAGTCGCACAACTCACGTAGTGCACAATCTAAAAGGCAGACAGACGGCTCAGATATGCAATCTTGTGCCGCATCTTCAGTGAAATACGCTTCCGCGAGTTCCCGTGCCCTATGTTTGTGCATGATGACAGTAGCTAGGAAATCACTACAAATGACGTCCGCTACACTTCCCTTAGCTTCATTATCTGTTGATTGCCATTAAGGCGCAAAGAAGAAGGCGTACGAGACGCACAGTTCCCTTATGCCGTGTGTCTTGCGTGCCTTCTCCGTGCCGTCTTACATGCTGTGATAACAGAAACACGTATAACCGCATCAGCTAGCAATTTTCGCAACACTGCTTGTGCACGATGAATTAAGCGCTACAGGAAGAGAGCAGGGGAGCAAACACCGCTGCTATACTAAGCGAGACCGACGCGAAGCTTCGGTGTTTATACCGCAAGGCAGCGTCATGTATATATAACGTATACACGCGGCTACGTCACCAGTTAGCGAGGGGAAGGGAGGACGACCGGTATATATCAGCAAACTTAAGCGGGAAGCGACTGCAGGTACCTGCTCAGTGTGCCAGTTCACCGCACGCTCCTTCCTCGGTTGCTCTGATGCATTCACTTCGTTATCGAAATCTCTGCGTCCGCTCACCGACGGCGTCGAACAGACGCCTTCGTCCAATAAAGTGTACTACATGAACGCAAATATCCCGCAATTGATTGATAGATATGTGGGGTTTAACGTCCCAAAACCACCATATGATTATGAGAGACGCCGTAGTGGAGGGCTCCGGAAATTTGGACCACCAGGGATTCTTTAACGTGCGCCCAAATCTGAGCACACGGGGCTACAACATTTCCGCCTCCATCGGAAACGCAGCCGCCGAAGCCGGGATTCGATCCCGCGACCTGCGCGTCAGCAGGCGAATACCTTAGCCGCTAATCCACCACGGCGGAGCCGCATGTAACGAAGAACAATACAACGGAACTAGGAAATGATATATTAGAGCACGCTTATAGTCCCCGCTTGGTAGCTTACAGACAGTGTCAAAAGTCGCAAAGTATGCGAATATACCATGATGTAAAATGTACTCGACCTATGCTTTTCGGACAACAAAGAGAAAAAAAGAGAGAAAGAGAAAGGAAAGACAGAGAGGTTAACCAGAAAAAGGCTCCGGTTTGCTTCAGACAACAGAGACTCGTATAGAAGTATAGACGTAGATCGACAGGGCTATCCATCACACGGAAAAGTTCTGCCAGCATCGACACGCCGAGGAGAAACTTGGAACACAAGGTCCAAAACAGGCAGCAGTTAAACGAAGCAAAATCATGAAAGCAGAAAAACAGTACTCGGTGACCGTGGTGCTGACAGCTGCAAAAGCGTGTACCTCTGCTCGTGGTAGTGAGTGTACTGGACACCTGCCTGCCTAAACAAGACGCGCATGCACAGTGCTTCAATGAAAACGGAGCAAAGGCAACGCTTTAGACTATGATAGCATTGTTTTCGGATGTTTAACAGTACTCTAAACACATCGCGCATGTTTATGTCGCAAAGCCTAGCTGGAGTGTGCAGATTCGTTAGCGTGAATTGAGCTGACGACCACAGTTATTCCGTCCATGAGCGAATCGTTGGTGAAGTCACTGTAGTTTATTATCATGTAGTTTAAATTCATGTAAAGTTAATATTTAACACTTTATTATGTTTTGCCGACAACACAGTGTGTTTGGCTTTTACAATGCCTCATGTCACCGCTGACGACATGTTTTTTAGCCAAAAGAACATCGCCTTGGAAGCACATTCTCGTGCATATTCAATGAGCAAGAGAGGGAGAGAGAAAATTTGAACTAGTATAGACTGATTAACCTGATCGTTATACGCGGCTAGAGCTATACTGAGTTGAGGGAGGAGGGTAGAAGGAAAATCACATATTAATGATGCTAGATAGAAAGCAGTCACAAATTAACCACAAGTAGTATGACCACTTATGACTATTTGAACGACGAACTCTTCCCTGCATCTTCGCCTCCGCATACAGTGAACTTTCAGTGATACACTCTCTTTTTCCAAGCGCCTCACAGCCGAGAAGGAAGGCTGGCGAACAACCTCCTCTACACCGAAGCCCGGGAGTGAGAGGGTCTCATGTCAACGAAGGCGAAAACCTTCGCCAGGAAAAGTCCAACCCGGTAAGGTGGCGAACACCTCGCACGCACAGAGGGCGCGGCCTGCGCTCAGGGACTTAGCCCCGTATTCCCAAACGCTCCTCGACTCGACTTTCACCCTTCACTTGACAGTGTTCAGCACTGCGCCGCTGCTCGGCTGAAAGTGACGCTGCGCTACTCAAGAATCGCAGCAGATTATCGCTGATATGCAGCGACTTTCCCTGCCTAGAGATGGCGCTCCCACCGGCCTTCTCAAGTGAAGGTGAAGCGTTGAGTGGAGGGACGTTCTAGAATACGGGGGTGAGAGTGTAGTGCGCGTACGCGCCGAGGCGGGGGCGCTCTCGCTCGTCTCGTTTTCTGGGTACGCTCGTGACCCGGCCTCGTCGGTCAGCGGCGGGTCTGGCCGCCCAGACAGGTTGGGCCTGGCCCGAGAAGAACGCCGCCGTGACGTCACCAATGCGCCCACCGCTAACGTTCCCCGCCATCTGGCAGACCCCCCTTTCACCTTCGTCTGGCGGCTCGGAGGAGAAAGACCCACACACCGGTCGGCAGGTATGTGGCACGGAAGGAAGAATGCCGCCGAAAGAAAAGGAAAAAATAAATAAAACAAAAGAACAACCGTGCGACCCGAAAGGTTTCCTGCTTCTTTTGCCGTTCGAGCTGAGCGGCCGCGATCCGGTGGCTAAGAGAAAATGGCCCGCGGCGAGGCAATGCCGCTTGCTGCCTTCGCATAATGAAACGCCGAAGTGATTCAAAAACTTTTCATATTTGTACTTCAAAAAAAAAAAGAAAGCTCTCTCCGAAGCTTATGATAATCGAAGTACATCACAAGCATAAACGTGTGCACGCCTTATTCAATGAATGCAACAGTTAAGAATGTTGCATTCATCAATAAAGAAGACAAGGCGTTCGAACACGGACACCAGAAGAGAAGACGAGATTGCGCACCTTTTTTTTTTTATATCAACCCTTGTCAACTAACTGGGTTCTATGTCGTTCAGTTTAATCTAGTTACTGCGAGAGAATGGACACCCAGAGATGGGAGACGTAGCCAAGCACCGCGGTTGGTTAGGTTCGCATCGTAATACAAAGAAGACACCAATCTGAGAATAGTAGAGTCATTCGCTTTCGTCTTATAAATGCATTCAGGAGCAGGCCAAAGCAATCCCTACTTGTCTCAACGTCACGAAAGATTCAAAACTGAAAGCCAGCGTAATTTAGACGAGCATCATTTTGAATGCTCAGTCTGCTGAAAAAGGTTCATAATGCAGCATTCCCGGGCACTGCTACTCAGTCTGAATCTGCCCGTGAACGACAATAAAGCTATAGTGTTTTGCGGAATGGTTTTATGAAGGCAGCTAGCAGCCAAAAACGATGTTCCTGGCGGCACACGAACGGAAACAGCTCAACGTGTCTCAACCATGGAGCTTTAGAGAAAACTTCTCTTTCCCCGATGCTACACAAATTATACCTCTAATTCGTGAGACGCTGCAATCACTAAATAAAAAACATTCGCCGCGTTGACCATCAATGTTTATTTATTTGGTGCACAATGACAGCCTCGTATAAAAGAAATATTTTTGTTTCTTTCGGTCCGCCGATAGTAAGATGCGTTTATTTTCAAACAAATAAATAATAGTCCCAACAAGAAAGATATCTGCGAGACAATCAACCCATTTTCGATTCATGAACGCACAGTACTAAACTGAACTGTCTTCGCGAAGAAAACTCCAACTAAACAATCAGGCGAACGCCGAAACGAACAAACAGTGAACGGGGTCACAAGGATAAAGTCCTTTTGAACATATATAACTCCTGCAGAACGCGAAGAAGCTTATTTTCCAAATAATCGCTCAACGCTAAATTAAGGTAAGAACAAACACATGCCCGCGCGTCTGAGAACGCCCCGAAAAGAAAAAAAAAGGAAAATAAATGCGCGCATGACTGTTTCAACACAAAACACTTGAGACAGCGTTATAACTCGATAATTAGATCATGTCCCATTTCAAATATACGCGGTGTACGGCGGTTTCTATGGGCCCTGTTTTCATTAAACCTCGATTTACTTACACATCAGTTGTTGCCAGCTCTACGAGAACAACGTTTACTGGCATTAAGACAGAGCTAAAATCAAGCAAAAGGGGTAAAAAGGGAGGGAAGAGGGTGGCAGCTTAATTTTTTGAAAGCCGAAACTGAATCCAGTGGTCTATCACTTCAAAAAGGGTGCTGCTCAAGATTAACGCGTGCAGTGAAAAGATTCTTTCACCAGCGAAATAAATTAATGAACAATTCTTGGTACATTTCTCACTCGTCTAAATGTTGGGTCTCACGTGGCCTCGAAATAAAGTTTTCCAATTCGTACAGTTACAAGCGTTGTTGCGAAGGCACGTGATTTCCGATTCTGTCAGAGCATCGAGTGAATAGTTCGTGCGTAGACGAAGTTTCCCAACAGCGCATTCAGAGGCACGGCTCTTACATTCACCAACAAACCTGGCTTTTCAGAAACAAAAGCGCTTCCCAACGAACGGCACGAACTAAAGGATCGAGTCACGCACGAAATGCGCCTGATTTCCGAGAGGTGGGGGGAAAAAAGAGTATCGAGCTTGTTCACTGTCGTAGAGCACACAATACAGTCACGCATTCGGACTGCCACTTCGTCGAAAGTGCCCACAGAAGTATTCGGTTGCGCAAGCCTTGCCTATACGGAGTCACGACAGGTGTGCACGGTGGCCGTGTCCATTGCACCTTTTTATTTATTTTGTCGTCGTCCCCTATTGTGTACTCTCGTTCAAAGAAATCGATGCGCACGCTACAGAGATAACCATACTCACCGGGGAAAGTTTCACACCTTGCCCTTTAATTCACACAGGTGCGTCACGATTAGCAGGGGTGTATTGTAAGTGTATTGATAGAGTGCGGCGTCACCCTTTGCAAAAGTGGCTGAAACGGCGCGATGAATTGGCTGATAGAACACCACTCGCGTACGGCCTTGTCTATTAGACATGCAATATTGAATGAACGACAGTGCGAGCGAACGCTACATTGTAAACAGAAATAAGCCGAGATGGGATTAAATGACCTTGTCCTCTAACGCACGCCCCAATGGGAGTTTTAAAAACACCGTCCGGAGGGAGTAAAAAATTTACTCCTCATTAGGAGAAAGTTTTTGCATGGTGCCAGGGGGATTTTTATTTACATCCGGCGTTTCACGACGACATGTGCCGAGTTCACTCCCTACCAGGGAGTAAATAATTGGGGCAGGGGAGTTTTGTGGGCTCATGTGCCGGAGAAACTCCCATCTCGGCTAACTTTTGCTTACAGCGTATAAGCCGGCCGATAGCAGCACACCAGAGGGCAGTACGCCGGGTCAACTGAACTGGCGAACGATTCCACACGATTTCTATACATTTCTTTGGAAACCACTGAGAAGATGCATACAGCCTTCCCGCGTCCTTTTTTTTTTCGTTCTTTCGCTTTTCTGTTGAATCATTACCAGAACATCCCTTCGGGAGTTGTTGATTGATATGTGGGGTTTAACGTCCCAAAACCACCATATGATTATGAGAGACGCCGTAGTGGAGGGCTCCGGAAATTTTGACCACCTGGGGTTCTTTAGCGTGCACCCAAATCTGAGTACACGGGCCTACAACATTTCCGCCTCCATCGGAAATGCAGCCGCCGCAGCCGGGATTTGAACCCGCGACCTGCGGGTCAGCAGCCGAGTACCTTAGCCACTAGACCACCGCGGCGGGGCCCTTCGGGAGTTGTTAGCTTCAAAGTCATGTTAAATATTATCATACTAACCGCTATACGTTGAATGCAGCTGCCAAAAGCAGGTTCTCGCTATTTCATCTACCCCCTTGTAGAAAAAATTATCAGCATTGTTGCTTAAGGTTCATTGTGCTCTGTCTAGCCCTCATACCATTACTCCGATTGGAGGGCAGCAAACCCTGCACTCGTATACACTTAACCTCTTCCTGCTCTGTCTGGTTTGTTCTCGCATTTCTTAAAGTAGTTCGCCGGTTAGACTTTATTCACGCTGTTTTGTTTTCTTTAATCTTTGGAAATTAAAACCGTGTGCCTGTGTACTTCGATCAGAGAGGCTCGAGCTTTCTCAAGTTAACGTACGCGCCGGGCGGAGACGAAGCATGCCGCAGCGCACAAGCAAAAGCGAAAGACAACACTGCATGCGAAGGCGCCTGCAGTCGAGTCGTGACGAGTGCCGCACCGGCCGCGGTAGAGAGGATCGATCGCGTTATTCGTAACCCCGTTAAAAAAAAAAAGATGGGGGGAAGGGGGGGGGGACTGCCTAATAAAGCAGTAAAGAAAGAAGACCGTCTACCGCCAATTTTTGTTGTTCGTGAGAGGTGAACGAACGCCCCCTAAGGGAGCCACGAGTCACGGAGCGAGAAAGCATGCGTCAAGTGAAGGCGAAGGCTGTCGAAACGACCGGCACGCAAGAAGCTGATGTCGCGGCGGCGGCGGCGTTGAAAAACGTGAGCTGTAAAAGACGCGTCAAGACACGGCGGGGAACACACGCGCCTAGAATGCACATTGCGTTTTGCATCACAGCATGCATATCAGATGCGAAACAGCTCTTTGACTCACGTGTGTAACGCCGTACGTACAGCCGGCCAGAACTTTAGTTATCGAGCGCCGCAGCCACTTTTTGTGTGTCAGGGTCATATGATGGAATGAAGTTGCAAATAGTTTTGTGCGCATTTGCCTTGTGGGCATGCACATATACGCACCATTTCCGGAACATGATTGATATGTGGTGTTTAACGTCCCAAAACCACCACATCATTATGAGAGACGCCGTAGTGGAGGGCTCCGGAAATTTCGACCACCTGGGGTTCTTTAACGTGCACCCAAATCTGAGCACACGGGCCTACAACATTTCCGCCTCCATCGGAAATGCACCCGCCGCAGCCGGGATTGGAACCCGCGACCTGCGGGTCAGCAGCCGAGTACCTTAGCCACTAGACCACCGCGGCGGGGCCCATTTCCGGAACTTGATTTCAGTCATATTGAAAAGATACATAGAAAAAAACTGCCGCTTGTTTGATTGATATGTGGGGTTTAACGACCCAAAACCACCATATAATTATGAAAGACGCCACAGTGGAAGGCTCCGAAAATTTCGGCCACCTGGGGTTCTTTAATGAAAAACTGCCGCTTGTGGACAATAGTTAACGATTTGGCCGACTGTGCGTGCGTCCGTACGAACGAACCGCAACGCGTTTTCCTCACCGCAGGTGTTGGAGCGGTGCCAAGTAGGTCACGCCACAAGTGCGCGTTGGACGTCACGCTTCCCTCGCAGGTGCGCGCTGACGTCACTGTCCCCCTCACTTGCAACACGCTCGCCGCAGCGCCCGCAGCTGCCGGATCCTCCGCCCGCTCGCAACACACTTCTCTCTATCGCTTCACCCTCTCCACCGCACGCGACGCTCGACCACACGTCGAGTGGAAACACTCTTTCAGCTCGTTTATCTGGGATGAAACTTGCACAAAATTCAGCCCGTCTCCCGTGTTTTTGCGTTTCAAACAAACGTTTACTCGAGTAAATGCTACACCAAGTTTCACTTCAAACCGTTTTTCCAGCACCCGCGTCGACGTCCGTTTCAACGGGGTCAACACCGTGCGCACCGCTGCTGCTTCGCATCCTACCAGGTTTCTCTTCGGGGAGATGGTCCATAATTCTTTTTTGTTCGTGTATTGCACGTCCCTCGGAATTTCTGAGCGCCGCAGTGTCGCTTACATACTATACATTATAGTTAACACACTGCGGAGATCGTGAAATTGTTATGAGCTTATACTACTTTCTCCTTGAATGGAGCACGGTTAGCGCTCGACAACCCAACGAAGGTGACTACTCAGTGCTCAGTCTTCAACAACAGCACCAAAAGAACGGAAGACCAAGGCATTCAGAAAGGAAGGGAGAAAGAACGGAAGAAAAAAAAGAACAAAGAAAAGAAAGAAAGTAAGAAAGAAAGAAAGAAAGAAAGAAAGAAAGAAAGAAAGAAAGAAGAAAGAAGAAGAAAGAAAGAAAGAAAGAAAGAATCACAGCATATCTCCGGAGTGAATGATGATTGGTGGGGCGCAGCGTCCGCCAGTCTGTCTGTCCATTTGTTCTTGCGTCCGCCTATCTGTGTGATCCTTGGTGCATCCGTCCATTTGTTCATTCGACTGTCTGTCCGTCCATCTCTTTTTGCGGCCATCCCTCTGTCTGTCCGTCCGTGCGTGTGTCAGTCTGTTCGTCCGTCCATATGTCTAGTGAAAACTCCAAGCACAGCCATCTCACATCTTTTCATCATGTATTCATCATATACAAGTGCCCCCATCCAGCAGACATTGTAAGGACCGCTATTTCGGGTATGTGCCACTGGTGGTTACGTTCTGCGAAGGACGCACAAGCCACGCCATAAGGAGCTTCGCCCCTAAAAGAAAGAAAGAAATAAAGAAGGAAAGAAAGAAAGAAATAAAGAAAGAAAAAAGAAAGAAAGAAAGAAAGTTAAAGAAGATGAGACCGGTTGGTTACCTTGTACCGTGGTAGAACCCCACCTTTAACCGAGCGACAATGTCACGTGATGAGGTCCCCATGCGACGTCACAAGTTTTCGCGAACAGCGACGTCATCGCATAACGATTTTCTTTTTGCATCACTCGTGTTGACGTTGGCGCCAACGGTCGATTTTGAGACTTGATTACGCAACTAAGGTTTTTCTCCTAAAAGAATAAGATATCACTTCTGTCCTGACCTGACAAAGTCTAGTTCACGCCATTTCATTTCCTTCCCTTTACGCTTCGCGCTTGAAGTCGAAGCCAAGGCTAGAAAAACTTTCGTGACCGGATGTACATGAATAAATATATATAACATCATAATTATGACTCGTATGATAGACAAAGCGCAAGCATACATCAGGAGCCGATTGTATAATTCACACGACTGCTACTTATCCGTAAATGTACAACAGCCAGCGCAGTAACAGGCGAACAGCAGGTGAACTGCTCGTGAAGAAACAGACTTCGCCAGCACACGCACGGCTCCAAATGCGTGTCAAGGCAATGGTGCAAGGAAGGAAGCAAACAGAAAGGGAGAAGGCAGGCAGAGCGGGGGAGAAAAGAAGGAGACAGGCAGGGAGAGTAACCAAGGTAGGCTTGGTTGGCTACCCTACAACGTGGGACGGGTTTGCTAATGTATACTGGGGGATTAGGGTAAGGGAATAGGAAGATGAGAAAGAAATAGCAGGGAATAGAAGGGGGAAATAAGACAGAGAGGCAGTGAATTCACTGCAGCAAGTAAAACTGCACCGCAAGTCGGAGGCGTTCACAAAAGCCCGTCATCCTCAAAAAGCTCAAGGGCAGTAAAGAACTTAGCGCACTATAGTCGTTCGAAGCGAAACGTCAGGATCTCCGAAGAAGCGATGGCGACAGAGAAAAAAAAAAAGAAGAAGAGAACGATTAGTGAAGCACCAAATGAATACTTCCGAGACAGTAACCTGACCACTCAACCAGGGGACTCGCAGTGCATCGCACACGAAAGGTTGGCTCTGTAGAAAAAAACTTGAGATCAGCAATACCAACCGCTCGAAGCCAGGACACAGAACGCATTTTCTCGACTACAAGCGCGCTGGAAGCAGCTCAGCGGCGAGAACCAACGTGCGTAGTGCGTCCGTCATCGCGTCGCCCTTTTCGGCACAGGTCTCTATATTATTCAGGCGTCCCACGGGGAAAGAGAAACGGAATGCGTATACGCCTCCCTCGACGCGACTGGCTTGCGCGCTCGCTCTTCGAAGCACCGAGTTGCAAGCGTCAGCGACGCATCGCTAAATTCCGGTAATACATTTCTTATGAGGCTTAACTCGCGCGACGTGCTGAGTGCCTATTCAAGACAGACCAGACGAACGTGTGCACGTTAGACAGCCGCGACTGTTTTGTTCGTTTGTCTCTTCGGATAAACAATAAGCGTTATACAGGAACGTCTCGCGCCCTTAGCGCACTATGATTTCTTCGTCTTCTTCTTCGTCTTCTTCTTCGTCTCCTTCTCCTTCTTCGTCTTCGTCTCCTTCTCCTTCGTCTCCTTCATCTCCTTCTCCTTCTCCTTCTTCGTCTCCTTCTTCGTCTCCTTCTCCTTCTTCTTCTTCGTCTTCTTCGTCTTCTTCGTCTTCTTCGTCTTCGTCTTCTTCGTCTTCGTCTTTGTCTTGTTGTTGTTGTTGTTGTTGTTGTTGTTGTTGTTGTTGTTGTTGTTGACACGGCGAACGATAGCGGCAGGTACTCAGAAGAGTCGCCTTAGTTTCAAGAGACAATGCGCGACCCGTCAGGAGTGTGTAAATACAGCTCAAACGCAATAGAATGTAGAGGTGACAACCCTGAAAATATCCTCACACGTGTAACGTGATAACTACGAAGTGGCCACACTTAACTTTAAAAAAAAAAAACAACTTGAAGGGCACTTACTATTTGTTTTTGTGAATGGAACGATTCGTTATCGCCCCTATACGACTCACACACTTACATAATGCCCTGAACCATATGTGCCCTACGCATGGCTGTAAAAACAGACATCCCAACCAGTTGGCGGGTGACACGCGACAATGTACGCAAACAGTTAGTGTCAAAATATTTGCGACCACGAGACACTAGAGCAAAAGCTGAAGATCTCTGCTTCTTCGCTGAGGAGCCTTGAATGTAGATTTTCAGTCTGTCACAAAACGGGCTTAGCAACATGTCACTCAGCTCGACTGAATAATGTCGCAAGAAAAATTGAGAGAACAAAAATATATATGAAAACTAGAGGCAAGGAGGTTAACTTGTTGGCAAGGAGGTGCCAGCGAACACAGCTGGGGAATTCCGTTTTCTCAGACATAGTAGCCTCTAAACGTTCGACGCCTAGTGTACGTTCCGCATCAGCACGTTCTGGCTACGCCAATAAACGTATTGATGTTCTCCTAAAAGTTTGCATTTCACAGAGCGTCGAAAGTTAATCCAAAAGAGTTGACTGTCGGGCAAGTTGATGCTCTGACATACAAACCATCGTGAGGGCGCAACTATAAACGCAACACACAGGAAAAAAAAACAGACAAGGACGTGCGAATCCAAAACGAACAGTCCCACACATGTCCGCCCTTTCGTGAAGCGCGCAGCAACCGGCGGCGGCTGGAAAGCTGAGACACATCAAACGATAACCTGACGGGTTGTGAGAACCGCCAGGATATAGGAGTGATGGATGGCGGCGACGAAGTTATAACAGGCTTTCGTATTCTCACGCACCGGCGCCGGATCAGAAGCCGACGAGAAGTTTCCCGAGAAACGGCGAAGTCGATCATCGCGAAGCCGCTCCCGGAGGAGCTATTTTGGCAGCCGTATAGCTCGGTCGGAACTGATATACTCCCACTTCCTTCCTTCCTCGCAGAGCCTTAGAAGGGAAAAAACAAAAGCAAAAAAATTCCTCCATATCCACGAAGTGAATGATGATGAGTGGGCGAAGCTCCGGAGGTAAACCTGGTCAACCATGAATCCTCTGTACATTTTGCCCCCTCGATTTTATTACATCGCTCCCCCTAGCGTACGTCGCCGCACTAAATCGAACGATTGCCTTCAACCAATGACACGCGTCATATGTGACATCATTCCTATTTTATAAGATCTCGCGTCTTTCATCAACTACAAGTACCGCTTTCTAGTTTATAACATCTTGCATCTTTTCATCATCAGCTACAAGTACCACCATCTAGTAAACACTACAAGAACTAAACGAGAGGTGGCTACATACAGGAGACGGTACCGCCATCTAGTGAACACTGCAAGAACTAAACGAGAGGTGGCTACATACAGGAGACGGTACCGCCATCTAGTGAACACTGCAAGAACTAAACTAGAGGTGGCTACGTACAGGGGACGCACAGCCCACGCCCTAAGGAGCTTCGCCCCTAAAGAAGAACATAACGAAAAGGTGTATACTTACTCGCGAACCACCAAATAACCGCAGCGTCCATCCTTAAGGATCGAGTTTGTATAACGCCAAAAACGGCGGCTGCGCCGCCGAGCGATAGACGTTTATTTCGAGAGCCTTGGGCGAGCCATGGAGCGCTATGGGGAAACTTATCGCGTGACCGCATACGGAAAGATCGGCACTCGCTCGTCAGTGTACGGGCGACCCCCACACCTGCTCTTTTTTCTACACGGGACAAATTGTATCTGTGTATACGCTGCCGAAAAGCCACCCCACGGCGTTTCGAAGTAAACAACGCGGGAACATGAAGGCTGTTTTTTGTATACACAGTAACACAAGCACGAAGATCTATATCGCGAACGAGTTCACGTAAGCAGCGTGCGACGGTCTCTCCATTGGTGGAAGCAACGAAGCAGACTAACATACAAAAGCGCACCTCGTCATACCTTTAAAAAATGACTGCGCCTGCGGTAAAATGTACAGGGCGCGTATTTAAAAAACTGCGCTACCCTATAAGTTTAGTCTATTGTGGATGTGCCTCGAAAACAACTGCTACAATTAGTGAATGGCACTGCTTATTGCAATTATTATGCAGTAGCTAGTGAATCGTAATTACCTGCTAATTAGAGTGATCTTCTCATTCACAGGCGTTCGTTACGGCTGACGGTTTCGTATATAATTCACCTACGAAGCAGTTTTTTTTTTTTTTTTTGCTCTGAAACCCTGTCTGAAAGAGCTATCTGGACATATGCCTCTCCTATATACGTACATTACGGGAAAGGTTAACCATCGAACCTTGTTCATAGTATTCCCATCGTGTTTGGTATTCATGTAAATATATAGCTGCTGGTGCCACCAGCAGATATATATTTACATACAGTGTACTTATACGAACGTGGCTCCACAGAAACAAGGCCACGCCGACCACTGCGGGTTTCCGCGGCACTGCGCGGAACTGGAGCAGGATTTGTAACACATCCCACGAAGAGCGGAACACGCCACAAAAGAACATCGAGATGTCCGGCTGGTGGTTAAAAAGAACACAGGACGGAAGGGCGCGCGAACGAGCAGCAAATTGGGGATGGGGGGGGGGGGGCTGTCATTTATGGCGCGACGTCCGGCCTGGGACAAACGCGTCATAGAGTTGGGCATGAATGAACTCAGGGAGGAAGAGGAGAGGAGGGCAACGATGCAGAGGGCGAAATTGTCGCTCAGCGCCCACACGTGAATGATCCAGAGTTGTCAGCTGTGAGGGAAAAAATCCGGAAAGTCATTCTGCTCGAAACAGCATGCATCCGCCGACGTTTAGAGAATGGATGCGGATGATACTATAGACTACTGTATACGTGTAAATCAAATAACGGTTGCGACGACGCTGTCCACGGAAAAAAAAACTGCAAACTTAACAAAAAAAAAAAAACGCCCGTCACCTCCCGCTCAGTCAGTCAGGTGTGCCTGGCGACTAAAGAATGCGTTACAGCAGCCTATTGTGTAAGGGCAACGCACTTCCTTTCGTCTCACTTTACACACAAATTGAGGCCGCATACCTATATCGAGCTCTGTACGACAGGGAAGCGAAACGCTACATTCTGCAATCGTGAAACATGCATACAGACCGCTCCATTATTAAGGTGACTCATTGTTTGGTTTCTGTGATGACCAGCGAGATATGGTGCAGCGAGAACCCGAAAACGAGGTCATATATATATATATATATATATATATATATATATATATATATATATATATATTGTTACGGGGAGCAGGCGTCTGAAAAATGCCTTTACTTTTGGTAAACAGGCAGGCATACAATATGGAGCCCGGTCTGCACGAGCTCGCGCTAAACATCGTCCTCTTTTCTAGAATGTTCATTTGTGGCGCCCCGTAGCATCACCCCCGGCGGCGAAGGCACCGTCTCGGTGCTTGGTTGGTCTGAGTAAAATCGTTTCAGCCGAGTGACGTGAACAACGTCAGAACACGATCGCGTGCTGGTGGCGTTAAGAGGTTCAATTTCATATGTCACGTCGGTGACTTGCCGCACGACACGGTACGGACCCGAGTACAGTGAAGTCAGCTTTTCGCACAGGCCAACTCGCCGCGACGGCGTCCAGAGAAGGACTGCGTCACCTTGACTGAAGTGGACATCACGATGGCACGCGTTGTAGGCCTGTCGTTGTCGTTCCTGCGAATCGCTCAGACGCTGGCGAGCAATCTCACGTGCCTCTAGAGCTCTAGAAATCACATCACGGGCATATTCTGACGTGTGGCCAACGGCAGGAAGGAGCGTGTCGAAAGGCCACGTAGGTTCTCGTCCATATAGGAGGAAGAATGGCGAGAAACCTGCAGTGTCATGCCGAGACGTATTGTAGGCAAATGTTACAAATGGAAGGGCGGTGTCCCAGTCACGATGGTCGGAAGAAAACATACATGGCGAGCATGTCCGTGATGGTTCTATTTAGCCGCTCCGTGAGCCCGTTGGTTTGAGGATGATACGCCGTTGTGAACTTGTGCTTTGTAGCGCAAGAGTGCAATTTGTCTTGGATAACTTGTGATAAAAAGTAGCGGCCCCGATCGGTAAGCAGTTGCCGAGGAGCGCCGTGGTGTAATATGACGTCTTCTAGAAGAAAGTCAGCGACGTCGGTCGCACAACTGGTAGGAAGGGCCCGTGTGATGGCATACCGAGTGGTGTAATCCGTGGCGACTGCTATCCATTTGTTTCCGCTGGCCGATAAATGAAACGGTCCTAGTAAGTCAACACCTATCCTATAAAATGGTTCGGATGGGATCTGAATGGGTTGAAGGCGTCCCGCTTTAAAGGTTGCTGGTTTTTTTGCGGTGTTGACAGGATTTGCATGAAGCGACGTAACGGCAGACGGATCGGTAAATACCGGGCCAAAAGAAGCGACGTCGAACGCGGTCATAAGTTCTTGAAACTCCCAGGTGACCAGCTGTCGGAATATCATGCAACTGTGCAAGGACAGTCTGACGCATATGTTGTGGTATGACCAACAGCAGCTCAGGTCCGTCAGGATGCATGCTGTAGCGATATAAGACGCCATCTTGGAGCAGGAACATACGGAGAGACGGAGGAGTTGTGGGACCACTAAGCCGAATGATTATATCTCTGAGGTGAGGATCACGGCGTTGCTGATCTCCGATGTTGCTAAACGCGGAAAGTGCCAAAACGCAAGTAGACTCATCGCTCTCAGAAAGGTCTGCTGGGTCTATACTGGATGACGCGACAAGCAATCAGCATCCTCATGGTGGCGACCTGATTTGTAGACAACCGTGTAGGAATATTCCTGTTATTCGAAGGTCGTAGGTTCGATTCCTGCTCACGGCTGGTTATTTTTTCACCCACTTTTCTTTCTTCTTATTTACATTCATTGGTTCTAATAACTTCCCCTGTACATTCCTTGGCATTACTGTCTGTTAGATCTCATATATATATATATATATATATATATATATATATATATATATATATATATATATATATATATATATATATATATATATATACTGTTCATCAGGAATGGATTTGCCCCCATTATGGTCACATTGTCACTATGAGCCGGAACGAGCTAGGAACCAACTGCGAGGAAAAGCGGAACAGGCGTGTCTGCGCGTCCTTCTCCTTCGTCCGTGAATTCAATGCCCCGCACAACTGCGCCAGATGAGCACACGCTACGTAAGGGCGAAGGTGGGCGGATAACGCTTCTTCGATGCAATCCAAATCGACGGAAATGTTGTCGCACAGGTCATCTCTTCGTAGCAATCCCTTCCGCCGAGAGCCCGAGTTGTCTCGAAAATCGGAAACTGAATTAGCTGCGCTTGAAGATAGCACATCTGTATATATGTTTGCGGCTCGTGCTCAAGGAAGTTTGCTCCATTTTGAATTGATTACGGTCTGCGCTGCTTCGCGTATAAAACGTTATAAACCTCTGCGCGAGTATGAAAAAAAAAAGTCTTTATGAAAGCATCCACGAAGCTATATAGTTCGGCGACCGCTACGTGACAGTGTTACGTTTATCGAAATTCCTTCACCGTGTGTACTCGAAATATTTTGAGAGAAACAAGCAAAATCAATCAATTTCGCTTAGCTTACAAATGAAAGTGAACGCTCAAATGCTGTCGCTCAAAGAGTCTGACAAGAAGGCACTCAGCGTTACCTTCGTAAACGGGCGAGCAATGAAACGGAGAACTCAACGACGTGCACGCACCAAAAAAAAAAAAAACTTATCTGTAAAAAAAAAGTACGCCATCACTCTAAAGAGCCGCGTTTTCTCCATACGCAGGAATGACTCTTGCCATCACTGCAGATTGTCGAAGCAACAACGACCAGAGTCGACGCTATAGATTATAACGGTAACGCTACGCCGTTAAAGCAATCGTGTTCTCAAACGAGGACGAAGAAACGGGGGGGGGGGGGGGGGAAACATTCTTATCCCATCTCCAGCTCGGCAGTCGCCTTCTCGGCAGAGTGTAAGAAAGTGCCTCTCACGAGATGAGCTCGGAGAGAAGTCGCGAGATGAGCCCGGAGAGAAGAGGCGGGCCAAATGAGCTCGCACTCGACTCCGTCTACGACGATGCGATCAACAGGACGGCTATTTGTGCGGCGCGCGTTTGTGCGCAGAAGGAACCGCGCTGTAGAGGAGATGCCGGCCGAATAGAGCAGAGCAATCGGCATCCTCTCTCTCAGCGAGTGTGGTGCAGTGCAGAGTGTATACGCACACCCCTCTAGAGACTCCTAAAAGCACTGTAACAGCCATTACGACATCTTCGTTAAAAGCAAAATGCGGTGCGCGACGACCATTATATATACGCGGGCAGCGACCAGAGCGAGTCGGCAGCATTGGGCGAATCAAAGCGTAAGATATGGCAGCGGCCGGTAGCGCACGCAGAGGTTCTGATCCTTTATTTTTTTTTTCATTTTTAGCCTCTACCTTTTTTCCCTCCACTCCTCTCATCCGTTCTGGGGCAGCCCCTCTTCGACAGCCGCCATTCGCCGTGCTTACCCATTTGTAAAGACTCTCGATTTCAGGTATACACACGCGAAAGTTGTTTCTTCGCCTTATTTTCAATAATCGGTTACTGCATGCTTGGCTCATGTCGTAAATTATTACGGGCAATGCGACCGATATGACGCTGCGGCAGCTTTTATTACAGGCACTGCGGTCACTATGCGTCTGTGCCTGTACTACCCCGCTTCCCGCAGTCTCGAAGTGTGAATAACTCCGGCTGCTCACACACACACACAACACATCACAAGACTGAACTACTACATTCTCCTTGGCTAAAGACAACCGCTAAGAGCCTGTCTGATGCTCCGCCGCGGTGGTCTAGTGGCTAAGGTACTCGGCTGCTGACCCGCAGGTCGCGGGTTCGATTCTCGGCTGCGGCGGCTGCATTTCTGATGGAGGCGGAAATGTTGTGGGCCCGTGTGCTCAGATTTGGGTGCACGTTAAAGAACCCCAGGTGGTCGAAATTTCCGGAGTCCTCCACTACGGCGTCTCTCATAATCATATGGTAGTTTTGGGACGTTAAACGCCACAAATCAAGAGCCTGTCTAATACGAACGTCAACAGCAAGGCGAAAGTCGCTTGGATGCGAAACTCTCGGGAAGGAATGAACACGAGTGAAGTGGTGGTGTGTGCCGAGCAAATCGTTGTACCTTTTTCTTTTCTAAAAAATAATAAGTCAAATTAATAATTGTGGTGTTTAGCAAGAGATCTCAAACAACCGTACAATTACGGAAAGCCTCACTGCGTATATATATATAGAGTGAACTTTCGGAAACACTTCGACCTGAACGCAAGAACGTGCATGGCTCATGAAGTACTGCGCTGAGGAATTCACTCCCGGCTGTTGAAAGACCCTGCGGTTACTATCGACTTTAATTAAACGTTCTTGCACACTCTTTTTTACTCACTCTTACTCACACCCACTCCCTCACCCACCCACTCACCCATCTATTCATTCACTCACTCATTCACTCACTTACTCATTCAACTTTATCCCTTCCGAAAGATCTATATCCGTTTTATTACCTCGGCTTCAATCCTTACTGCCCTCAACCAGGCCGTTTTAAATATAGTGGCATTCTGTCCGTCCTTATCATTATTCAAAAGGCGACTTTTTCTATACTCTTCTCTCTGATCCGCTTGAAAAGTACTCCTTTAAATATATGTTTGCTGCTGTCTTTAGCTGGACGCTGCATTCTCGATCACTCACAATTAAAGCGTATTCTAGAGTATAGTGTCTTTATTACATAAGACAACGCCACATGAGCACATAGTTTACAATTCAGACATTCCCGCGCAACCTCACACTTCCCGCATCTTAGAGCCCGCCATTTTTTTTTTTTGTCGCAACTGGGGCATATGTCTGTTGAAATTATAGTTGCTGTAGTAAATAAAAACCAAAAAAATAACCACGGTACTTCCTTTCTGACGATGTGTTGCGCGGCGAATCGCACAGTGCACCTCTTTACCGATCACTCTCCGGCGTCCGAAGCCGCGCCGCTTTCGACTGCCCCATGGGATTGAAAATAAAACGTTTTCGGCGAGCGAGGAGAGAACATCTAAGAAAAATGAAGCACAGCCGCCGCCTATAGGCGCCCCGTTCTGTCGGAATTGTCGTGTACACTAGCGCCTTTCTCCCGCCTCCGATGGCGAACACAAGGGCACTCTTGTCTGTGGATGTGAGCCTCGGTGCACTTGAGATCTTTGTCGCGACACTGGAATGAAGCACTGCGAAGCAAAAAAAAGTGACAGTCGGTTCTCGGGGGAGAAAAGGCGCGACACGCGAGCCTCGAACAAGACAAAAAAAAAGAAGGAAAGAGAGAAGAAGTGTGGACACTGTGGGAGATCTCTCGAATTCGCAATGTCTCACGCGCGGCTACTGTGCACAGAAGCTTGCCGGTTGGAAATGGCCGAAAGCCGATTCTCCGAGCATCCGCTTATTCGGCGAATTGACCTTTCGCAAAGCTCAGCACGCGTGCAAGTCTCTTTATTTCCCTTTCTCTCTCTCTCTCTCCACCACACACCTTTTTCTATTTTCTGTCTTTCCTATAATTCTCCGAACGTTCCTGCTGCGGTCCAGCTACACAACCACTCGAATGAAGCAAACGGAGGAGACAAACGGAATGCAAAGACGCGGCACGAAAATACGTACAGAAATTGCAAAAAAACAAAACAAACTGGCTGCTCGCGTGATATCAGTGGCGCGCAGCTCAAGCGAAAGAAATAAAAAAGTTGCAAACACGCAGTGACGCACGTAGATGCTTCGAGCAAATACGGGTGTTTCGTTGTTTACTTGCTTGCTTGCTTGTTTGTTTTTAGCTTAACGCGAACGTGTTCCAGCAAAGTGTCTGCGAATGCATCAGAATGCACCGCGCCACCAGTATGCTGCCGCGATGTCGTAGCAGAGCGTCCTTCTGGAAAAACCTATTCAAGACTTTGTAAAATTATCAAAGATGCAAAATTAAAGCTAACTATATACCAAAGAAAAATAGCACTCTAACATCGTTCTGCTCCTGTGTTCGGTTGGGCGCAGCGATGAGTCAAAATATAGCAGCATGTGAAAATTACGTACTGCTTCAAAGGACTGTTTTCACCAAGGCCTTATAAATATTAAAAGTAACACGCTATAGTCTACAGTACGCGTCCAGTAAAACACGTGAGCAGATCGAAAATGCTCAGAAGCAAGGAAGCGCAACTGATCGGCAACTGATTGATTGATTGATATGTGGGGTTTAACGTCCCAAAACCACCATATGATTATGAGAAACGCCGTAGTGGAGGGCTCCGGAAATTTCGACCACCGGGGGTTCTTTAACGTGCACCCAAATCTGAGTACACGGGCCTACAACATTTCCGCCTCCATCGGAAATGCAGCCGCCGCAGCCGGGATTCGAACCCGCGACCTAAGGGTCAGCAGCCGAGTACCTTAGCCACAAGACGACCGCGACGGGGCGAACTGATCGGCAACTAATAATCTGAAATATCTATACAAAAATTCCAAGTGACTCAGACAATGTGGCTGGAAAAATGTACGTCGTATCTTGTCTTTTGAAATTAGGATAACACCGCATTCGAAGAAAATTACCGCCTAAGCGCTAAATGTCTATAAGACATCCTATCGGAGTGTACGCCATCTTTACAGTATCTGCTCGATTCCGATTTCCCTGGCGCCGGAAGTGCAGTCGGTCGTGCACGCACAAAGCCTCGCGTAATCCATTTCATAAAGCTCGCATTGGCACGCGTAATTACGCGAAACACCCTTTGCGCTGCAAGTGGGACAGTCTTACTGCACTTGAAATGCCTCGACAATAATTACACCGCTGAAACAAAAAATGAAAAAAAGGGAAACAAACAAATCCAACTATCGAGTTCTTCACGGAGAGTAGCAATTACACCACAAGTCCCAAAACCAGTGCGTACACCGATTAGCCCCGCCGCGGTGGTCTAGTGGCCAAGGTACTCGGCTGCTGACCCGCAGGGCGCGGGTTCGAATCCCGGCTGCGGCGGCTGCATTTCCGATGGAGGCGGAAATGTTGTAGGCCCGTGTGCTCAGATTTGGGTGCACGTTAAAGAACCCCAAGTGGTCGAAATTTCCGGAGCCCTCCACTACGGCGTCTCTCATAATCATATAGTGGTTTTGGGACGTTAAACTCCACATATCAATCAAACCGATTAAGGCAGGGCGTAAATTTCCGGGATTCGAAGGCGATATAAAAGAAATAGGAAAAAAAGAAGCCTCAGCAGGAACAGCAAGAAAAGTTGCCGGAAGCGTTTTGCTGCCCGACGGGAGAACGGCAAGCGAGCGGATCTTCATTTCCTTGGATCTCTGCAGGGCGATAACGCAATGAAGTCGTGATAGCCCTTCTGGATGCGGAGCGGTCTGGAGCAGCGTGCTTACGTGTGTACACACGCAGCTAATACGTGCACATGAGCGTATGATAACGCATTCCCGGTCTTCGGCCATTAATCGCCGAAAAGAGGACGTGGCTCGTCGTCTGTTTTGATATGTGGGGTTTAACGTCCCAAAACCACCATATGATTATGAGAGACGCCGTAGTGAAGGGCTCCGGAATCGTCGTCTGTTTTGCTGTTCCAACTTGCTCGCCGTGAAAAGGTTAAGGTTTATACAGCTTATCGACTATACTCCATTTTCTTTTTTTTTACGTTGCGAAACAAAAAAAAAATGCTTACCTAGAAACCAAAATGAATCGGAAAAGTAAAGAAATAAAACTTAAACCAAAATGAAACAAACGACGAAAGAATAAGTCGGTAATGTACAGTTTGCTAGCAAGAGTTCACTTTTCAAATACAACGTTCACGCATTTCTTCCGAATTTCTATACGCGCGATACACGGACTAACACGTATTCGTCCCTTATAATGACCGCACATGGATGCTCGTCCCAAACGCTATAGTTCAGAGTCCACTTATAAGTCTTATAGAAATATGTTCACTTTTAGAAGTAGTTTCAGATGACAGTCCAAGTATATAGTTATTGTAATGTCAACTTTTCTAAGCTTGCCGAAAGTTCTTAGCCACCAGTATATATATATATATATATATATATATATATATATATATATATATATATATATATATATATATATATATATATATATAGCCGCAACAAACAGCAGGTGTGCATAGCGTTAATACCTCACCACCTCATGCCACCATAAGACAAAAACATGACCCAGGCACCTGCAGCTGGAAAGGCACGGGGTGGCAGCGACGAACGCTGCATACGCGCCGGCTGCAATTGCTGCTTTCCCCAGTTCCTCATTACGTCTATTGGTCGCCACAGGTGCTTACTGACCGAAGCCTGGCCAGCCTCTGAAGATCTGGATAGCGGAGTCTTTCGACACCGGTCGCTGTCGTGTTGCCAAATTGGCGCTGACATCGAGATGTCTGCAAGCCGCATGCACCAAACCAACTCGCTTTATACTCCTGACGGGGAACAAATAACGCGGACAGAAAGCATGGGCGACCCTTGAGAACGCGGAAGGCCCGATTTCGCAGCTCAAACAAGGAAGGACGGCAGCGGCCTTGGGTCGAATTGAGTTCAATTGACGGCACCATTGAACCAAGAGGATCAGAGGTCGGCCGCTTCGAGAAAAAAAAAAAAACTCCATTGCCACACCGCCTGAAAAGAACCGGGTCACGACAGAATTTACCAAGGCATGCCACGGACACAGAAGCCAAAAAAAAAAAAGGCGTGGTGATGCTCGAAGAGGGACGGACGCCGTGTTTGCAGAAAGGGTTGGAGCGAAGAAAGCAGCTCGTATGAAAGCTTTCCATTGAGCATCGGTCACTTCGCTCACCTCGATGAAGCGCGCACTTCGTAGCTGGTTCGAGTTGAAAGAGAAAAGCACTCGAGCCAAGAAAAGCATCTCTCAGGCTATAGCAGCCGTGTGGCGAGTCCGGCAGTCGGGAGGAACACGATATGAGCGAAACCGTGACATGCACGTCGCTGTTTACCTGACAGCGTCGCTTTGCATGCACTGGAGTCACGTCGAACGAAAGCACCGATATCGATCATTGCGCTCTTCTTGTGTAACGTAATGACTCGTGAACACAGTGCGTTGCAGCAGCTGTGGTGCACAGGTGCGGTGTATCATGTTCCTTGCTCCGGCCGCTACAACG
>WOVY01008478.1:0-22434 GCA_013436015.1 Rhipicephalus annulatus | reverse complement strand
GTGTGTGTGTGTGTGTGTGTGTGTGTGTGAAGTTCTACTGTTTTTTCTGGCCGCTATGCGCAAGATAGCATAAGCATTAGACTATTAATTGGCGCTTTTTGTGAGAAGGCCTGCGCGTTTTAGGTTCTTATTAGTCAGAACTTTTGTTCCTTTCCCGCTATTTTTATAGTTTCGATGTTGTCTTAAGTTTAGTATCTTGACTACTTCTCTGTTTCGCTTTTTAGCCGGCGCCTAATCATCCCTTCTATCCCCCACTCCTGCTAAGGTATAGTCCTGCGAATCGGCTAAAGTACAGTCCGCTTAGTCGAAGGACATTTAAGTAGGACTTCTTTACGTCTGCACCCAAAGCAACACAACCATATCACTCGCTTCGTCGGTGCAGGGTCCTCGTGCCTTCATGAGTTGTTTGTCTTGGCTTTATTTCATTTTTGTCTTCACAAACTCATTTTTTTCTTCTTGCTTACGTTTTTGAAGTACTTCTTTGGCTGTCAATTTCGTTTACTTAGCAACTTAATTATGTTCATTTGCCGCTTGTACGTGCCCTTCCTTAGAGATTGTATTGTAGCGAGACCGCATGTTTGCTTTACGTATGTGCCTTTGAAAACTGTTTTCAGTGCCGTCTTTGTCTTACCGCAGCTCTCTGTTTTTCTGCGCTGGGTGCAGTATATCACATGTAATAGCGTGTACTCGTAACAGCATATTCAGGGCTTAAACGGCGTGCAGCGGCGTCCGTTATGCTTCTCATGCATACTTCTTTTCTTTCTCTCTTTTTTAAACTTCGGTGCGGGAAATAGTTCTTGCTCGCCCGGCTTCCTTTAATAATGCAGCCGGTTTTGTGAATGGCCCGCTTCTCTTCGTACGAGCCGCATTTGCGAACCAAATGCTCCTTGAGTATGGGAACCCAGGGCTCGCGCGTACTCGAGCGAAACCCACCGGAGCTCGCTTAATACTTGAGATTGTGTGTGGCGTGCAGCTGGGCAAGCGAACGCGCGCACCGCGTTTTATTAAGCGCCTATGGAGGCATGATGGGAGGGCGTATATAGCTCGGAGCAGAAGAGTACGAGTGTAGACTTGATGCATTTTAGGGTCCCCTTCCCACAGCCGTTGGGCGAAATTCGGGAAATGCGTTCCTTCCAGTGTTGCGATTCCTGAAAGGAACTTGGCCAGATGACGTTCTTTGCGTCCCATTTTGTTTTTATTAGTTACTTCGTTGTGTCGAACTTTTAGTTGCTTTATTTCTGTTCCTTGGTATTTTTTTGCCCATTAACCATTGTAAAAATTTGAACTATATATTACCATAACAAGCACCAATTTGTGGCAGTTTACGGCTTCGCTCTGAACTGATGACTATAGTAAGTCATAGAAGCAGGGCCGCCTTTTGGTGAAACCGTGTTAAGCACGCGCTGGAAGCTACATAGGTTCTTCTTTTTTTTCCTTGACCCCTTCTAACAGTCGTGTCCTCTGCTGTATTAGGGCCTCCTGCAAGTCCCTTTGATTGACGTCAAGGATTGAGGTTCGCGTTATTGCATCCACTCTCGCGTTGAATCGTCGGCCCATCGCTCTGACACTGGCCTATATATTTCGTCCTCTGGCTGAAATGAAAAGACGTAACCCCAGTGCAGTGCGCGACACTTGCGTAAAAAATTTTCCCCCTTTTGTCTTTGTCAAGCGAAGCATTAGTTTTATCGGCTTATATTCTCCCTGCTGGTCGTAGGATTTTCATTTTTCGTTTTCAGTTTCGACATCGAAGGCGCAGCTTTTCGAACAACATTTTTGCAAGCTGAGCTTCTCGGAAGAAGACTGATACTCGAGATAGCTCGCTTGCTTTCGTCTTTTATGTTTTGTGCCTCCTCGAAGTTTGTGTTTGTTTATTGCTTTCGAAGACGAAGTAAGAAGCTTGTATCGGCAGCAACTTCGGCATAATCTCTTTTAAGCTATCTTCATGAAACCTACATAGGAGACTTCCAACACTGTTCAATTTAGCTAGGGATATTCCACGACAACGGTTCGTTGTCTTCTGTTTAGTTAGTGACCACTGTTTGCGTACACGTGAAGGGATGCTGAACTGTGCGCACTGCATGCCCTTGAACCGACATTTATATTTGGTTGGTTGGTAACAGCTTTATTGATGGTCAGGCAGAGTTTTCGCCGTCCGGGCCTTAAGTCTCCCGCGTGGGGCCTCGCGGGCCTGCTGGACGGCCAAGAGTTAATCGCTGAGCTGGGGCTGCACAGGGCAGCGGCCCACTTGCGGTGCAAGGGTTCCGGATTTTCGCACCTTGTGGATTTTTGGCACAATTCCAGAGCATGTGATTCAATCTATCGTTTCTATCTAGCAACAAATTTATCTCGGTGTGCATCTGAGTGCCCAAAAGGTGGAATTTCTATGCTAGAAATTTCTAAGAAGCCGACCCGAGCGTGCAACTTTCGTTGGCACTGCAGGCATGCGAAATTCTTTTTAGCCATTCTGAAGTCACACTAACGTTAAACAACGAATCAAAATAGTCTGTTAAATAATTCTTTCAAAGCTTTGGTGTCGTTAATTTCCCCATTGAAGTTATACCAATAGAAAAAAAAATGAAGCACATAGTTTATTTAGTTTTTTCAGTATTCCTCTCTGGTTTCCTTCGGTTCTTCACACTACGCATGTGTCGCCTAATTTTGGCGGAATTATTTCACGTGACTAGTACATGATGTTACGTGATTTTAGTCACATGTCTAGCTGTTGCATGTATTTGTCGGGAACTTGTCTTGTGACGATTCATACAACAGTGACGATATTGTTAAGAAACAAAGAAACGATCGCAACAACAGACGTAATCTGCGTGTGCAGCTTGTAAAATTGAAAGTGGTCATACTTTACATGAAGCCAAGTGTGTTGAAAGCAGCGAGTAGGAGCACCTAGGATATCCTTTCTGGCCGACGCGGGAAAATGTCAGAGTCAAAAAGACAGAAAGGATACAGAACAAACACTGTTATTTTTATGCTTCTGTTGCTCTTCCTCGCTAACCTGGATGTATGTATGTGTCTGTGAAATTAAGTAATAGTTTACTGTAATCGTGCTTTGAGGCCTGATCTATATTGACGGCATAGCATACTTCGTCTGCTGTGTTGCTTTTGTGCGTATAGATGGACGCAATCCTCGTTAGCTCCTTTATTTTATCTTTGTTTAGGTAATCAAACGTTTTTTGCCGTTTGAAATATTGAGTGGCAGCGGCGAAAGTTGAATCGTAACGCAACCATCGTGAACCTTAACGTACCCGAGCTTTAACGTTTGTGTGCCACCCACTGTTTCTGAAATGGCCGTCTGAGTGCTTTCCGGCGTGGAATGCAATTAGCGTGCGAGAGGGCAAGTGACCAGAATGGGCAAACTTTGAGGCGATGTCATAAAACTCGTAGGCGCGATTCTCCTTTGCCTTATATTATTGCATTTAAACGAGTTCCACGCTAATGACCAGATGCTTTTAAGTGGTGATTATTAGCCAATTTTTGATAGATTGATTGATATGTGGGGTTTAACGTCCTAAAACCAGAATTTTTTTCATAGAAAACTCAACTATATTAGGGGATAGTGCTACGCAGTCGATTACCCAATGAGCTGTGCCTGTGTGGCACTTAAAGTGTACGGCGCTTTGTCATATTTATCAACCCATGCACTGCTTTCCTTCGTTTGTTCTCGCTCGCCTCAACCGTCCCAAAAGTCGCCATGGTCGCTTATGCATTCGCGTCAGGTGACTCGGGAAGAGAAAACCTTTAGTGTTTTTTTTTCGTGGCAATATTATTTATCTCCTCCCTCCGATGTCGTGTACGATGACATCATAACAACGTAATAAATTTTGGTGACCTCTTACACCATGATGACGTCGGATGATCGTGTCATCGAAATGTAATCGATCATTTCGTCACTTCGTGCCTAGAGCAGACGTTGGCGGTAATTTTTGGTGTTTTACGGGGCGTCTAAGTTTTTTTTTTCCTTTATGGAAATAATGGTGGCGCAGTTACGTTATGTACGTTCAAACGTGCTGAAACTGTACAGTATATTTAGGGGTCTTAAAATTATCTTTTTATAATTCGAATGGAAAGACCCTTTCTCACGCTGCCGCAGACGAGCCGCTCAGGGTGGATACCTTCTTGTGTACACGAACAGCTGGGAGTCTGTGATCGAAACATTTCCGATAATTCGGAAGAATGGTTTACCTTAGCTACTTTACGAGGTGCACTGTCTCGCTCAGCATGAGCGCTACCGTGGGAGCACATGCATGGCCACCTGCTCTGCAAGGTTTCAGTGGCGCCGATCGTGACAAGTTTTCGAGTTATCAGGGAAACGTTTGGCTGTACTGCGAGTGCGTATCGCCTACACTTGCTTTAAAACACTCGCCCTTGTTGCACCCTGCCGTGATATCACCTACACTTGCTTTAACGCTCGCCCTCGTTGTACCCTGCCGTGACATCAGACTCGCGAATGATAACCGCCGCGGTGTCTTGACGCCCAGGCATCAAGTTTTAGATGCGAAAGCATCTTATATTCGCGCCTTGTAGTGCGCCGTCCGCGCCGTCCGCACCGCTTCTCGAACATTCGACAGCTGACGCGCGCGCATGCGCCGTCGCGCCGTCGCCCACCATCTGTGTACTACGCAGAGTGGACGTGCTTTGCTTCACCGAGACGTGGAACGCCAATGACGTCGACGTTGCGGGATACGCTTCGGTAGCGCGCACGCACGGGTTCCGACGACCTGCGGGTGGTGTGGGAATTTACGTCAAGCGTGACGTCGACAACGACGACGACTTCTTCATTGACCTCCGACTACAGCCCGGCGTTCAACAACGCGCCAACGGCGAGCACTGCGTTGCTACCGTCTGTGGCGTCGACGTCATGACGATGTACCTCACGCCAAACCTCTCTCGTGCCGCCGTAGAAAAGTACGTCGACGAGGCCGTGCAAGATTACAGAAAACAACAACCGCAACATCGACCGTTCATGCTAGTTGGCGACTTCAACGTCGACGTCATCAAGGACGATTGGATAGTCGTATACATGGCGTCGCGACACTCGCTGAAACGCGCAACGCACGACGACTGCAAACACCACCAGCCGACCACCATTCGCGGAACCTGCATCGACCACGTCTTTGCGAATTTCGACCTACGACCGATGCAACCCGATCCACTCACTCTTTACTTTACCGACCACAAAGCCATCGTCCTCAAAGTTCGTCGCAATAAATAAAACACCGCCCTTTCGCATACGTGCCGTACGTGTTCACTCATTTAACACCCCATTTCACAACCATAGAGAAATAAAAAAAGGTGAAGAGTGGACACTCCCATAGACCCCAGCGGCCCAATCGACTCTAGCACACCTAGTGGTTGATGAGAGCAAGTGGCGTGCGCTTCCGGTTTCGGTTTCACTGGCGCAAATTTTGAATTACTTTGCATAACCGACGTTTGGCTATGACGAAAGTTCATGATTTCAGACCATCATTCATAGCCCAAATGGATAGTTTTTGTAGGTCGTTTTGATTTAGCGATTCCCTGTTTTGTTTTGTTCAGTGGTTCGTGCGAATCGGTCGTGACGTAATTTTTATTTCGATTAAGTTATAATAAAAAGAGATGCAGGTAATGATAATTCACTACGGTTTTATTCATCGCGCTTGTGTTTTTCTTTTGGAACAAGTGATCAATGTATATATCAGTCAAAGAAACAGAGCATCCGCAATGTTTTATACAAAGGCAAGGTAGAGTATGAGAATATAAAAAGCACAATATGACAAAGGTAGACAACAAATGCATCTCGCCTTACAAATAAATTGTAACAAATATTGTAACAAATACATAGAGAACACAGACAACGCACACATCGCTAGAGTTGGCAGAAGCCGAGAAGCTGGTGAAGTATGACACACCGGGCCAGTGGGTAAGTAAGGATCTATGGCAAAAACACAGCGCACAATGCTGATGAAGAAGGAAGAAGTGACATATACACAGCAATGAAGTCGCGAATCACGCCTGGGTTTAACCGATATAATGCATAGAAAAAAGAGCGCACAGAAACCACACGACACAATATAGCAGAAAGGCAAAGGTGCAGTGTGCTGGCTGTGCTTAAGAACAGCTAGTCCAAAATGAAAAAAAGCAGACTTGATGCCTGCTTGTCCTCAGAAAGGTAGGACTTTGCAGCTTGCTCACTACGTGAAAGACAAACTTTATGCTACAACACTGGCAGGTCTTGTGGCTTTTGTTATGCGTCGCCTTCATCAAAAACTTAAGATCCCAAGTGATTTGCGTCTGGGTGTTGCTGTGACGCTTGCGAGCTAAAATAGATTGTAGTCATCACTTTATCCAGAATTGTGCACTTTAATTGGTGCTACGAGAGCGGTATTACAGGGCTAATAAATAGCAGAAGGAAACCACTTTGGCTCATTATTTTTCACAAAGGCTCTACATCGTACGTTATGACTCACAAGCTATATAAAAATAAAATGGCAGCGTCCGCAGCCCCATCAAACGCTACAAGTTTGGGTATTCTTTTGAAAATTTTGATGGGCAAAATGAGGAGGTTGATGAGAAGCTAAAATACGAAAAGCGTGATAACATGAACCGTGCCCACTTCATACTGTGTTCCTTACCCGCTCGAAGACATTTCAACAAGCGGTTTTGTTATCGATATATTACTTGAGCTGGAGAGATAAAGCATACACAGTCACCAAGCGACCCACAGTAAAGTGTACAGTTCGCCCGTATTTGTTACAAAAAATACAGACAGGATACCCAACATTCTTTTTAAGGTTATGCAAATCACTTCGAGCGAATACACAGTGTTCGTACTCCTCATAGCGGGTAACCAAAACAATGAATGCAACGAAAGAGTGGTTAGTCCAGTTGAACTGAATATAAGCATATAAGACCATAATGAAGTCTGCTGTAACGAAGTAATAACATAACAAAGCTATTGCAGGATTCGGCTCAACTCGAATACTTTAGTGTAAACCTGCCGCTAATTGCTAACCTTTGAACTTGTCAAGCTTTATGCCCGAGATTGAAGACTGGAACCTAACCCTGTCTAAGTTTCGGTTCACAAAACGCACATGCCAACATAAACGAACCCGGCAAAACATTTTCAGAAACTTAGCGCGACACCCAGCAGAGCAGAAATGAAAATCGCCAACACTTGACAGATGGTGATACAAAACATCGCACACTTTCAGGTGATGTGCAGTGGCCTCAATTATGGCAAGAAAGTGAGATTCAAGTTGTTGTACGTATGCAAAAGCTGCTTCTGATGGCACAGTGAGATTCCCAAAAAGTTTGCTGGGGACGTGGTATGCTTTGAGCATTGTAAAATACTGGTGGGTACCCTTAAGCGTCTCACTGTCGTCTTTCAGTAACTGTGGGCAACTGCAACCGTCACATGCATTCCTAAGGAAGTGTTTGATGAGAAAACCAGCTACATAATATGCAGCGGAGTCATCGATAATATGGGAGTGAATGTTTGTCACAAGTTCAGAGAGATCGTCTAGAGCGGGAAAGTCGTCAGGCTATGGCTGTGCACACTCCTCATTATCCACAAGAGACGCACTGGTGAGGGAGAATGGCGAGAGCTGCTCCTGGAGGAGGTCACATTCATCATCCTCGACATTTCCGTATTCTGACAGCTTGAAGAGTTTTCTTATGCAGATGTGCTTCAGGCCACAAATAAATTGTGCTACATTGGGGTTGGTGTTGCAACCCTGTTTTTGCCTAATGTGGCCAAATATGTTCTCCAGAGGATCCTGTTGAAGCCTGCGTGTTAACAGGTATTCAAAATTGTAATTTTTGGAGAGGTCGTCCCATTGTTGACAAATTGCCTGAATTGTAATTTGCCAACCTACGATGGTTTGTGGTTGACGTCTGCCAACAAACTGCTATGATGCAATCCAGGGAAGCTGGCCTCGGAGGAAGTCAATCAGCTCTGAATCATTTTTCATAATTGCATGCCGCAGCTTTTGCGAAGTTCTTTTTTTACTCGAGCTGTTCAAGGCATCGAAAATCCTGTCCATACGATCACAAAATTGAGCTGTAGTGATGGCCGAGGCAGGCAGCACCTTCGCAGACACCATTGCCGTGATAGCAATCGAAACTGATGCACTGAGGACCTGAGTTGCTCTGCTGACCTTCATATTAGAAAAAGGTTTCTGATGAACGTCCCGTTCAGTCAACTTTGGAGCCAATCGCAACCGCAACTCATGTGAAGATTGGTAAAGGCTTACAATGTGCGACCAGTTAACGATGTCATCCCCAATGTATAACTTGTGTGCTTGGACATTATTGCGCGTTGTTTTAATTAAATGCAGAACATCAAAAATGTAATACACCCGCTCACCATTAACTTCAAAAAAAGGCTTTGCTACAGTCACTCTTAGTTGGTTAGCGAGACTTACATTTGAACTGCCCTGGTCACAAATGACTGCTTTCACTGCAATATTAATGCTCCTAAGCTCCAAAATGAGTGACACCAGCAAGTTATGCATAACAGATGATGGTGTTGATGTGTGCCCTATAGTAAAAGCAACCGGTTGAAACCCCCTTTCTCGAAACACCAACAAGCAGAAAAAACCAGTGCTCGATCAGCGATGGTTGAAGTACGATGAGCGCCATCATCTGTAAAACCCTGGACAACGTCTCTTGAAGCATCATAGTACAAATTCTTTTTGAGTGCTATTTCGTCGAAAACTAAAGCGCACACTCGGTCCCGTTCATTCTAAGCTTGAGTATTTGTTGCAATGGAAGAAAGGATTCCTGGAATTATGCCTGGAGTCATCTTTACATTAGCTAGCCACCTCCTTAATGAACGCCGGGAGGGCAAAGAAAAATACGGAGCCAGAAATCGGTATGCTCGCGGACCTCGGAAGTTTAAGTGAAGAGCGAATTTCTTGAACCACACGGGAAACCGCTTGCCCTTGCGTTTGGGCCTCAAGCGAACATGTGCAGAAAGAAGTTTAAAAACCTCCTCGGTGACGTGCGGTCGGATAACTTCAAGGGCCTTCGAAGTCGATGACGGTGCTTGGTGAGGCTGTCTCTGCAGTCTTTTGATAGTTTTCCGCTGTGCTGCTACTTTGGCTTGCAGATGTTTAATGGTTTGCTTGTACTTCATTGATGGAGACATTGTCGCTGGCACACAGGAACGCACTGCAATAAACAAAAAAATTGATGTAAAAGCGAAGAACAACTAATCCCATACGAGCACTTTCCTCGCTCTTTCAGACCCAAGGTGCACAACTTTCTGTGATACAAAGTTTTCGATTCCACTACCTAAAAACAAACCATTCACAATGTTGACAATGCACAAAAAAATGAAAATCACTGAGAGCCCACCCCTACATTTTGTAAGTGCACACGTATTGTCCTTTTGAGGATAGTTTCCTCAGAATGTCCTAAACATAAAATAGCACATTAAAAACTGCTGCAATAAAAGCATAGTCACCATTAACTCTAAGGCACTCAGGCGTGGAGCTGTTGGCGGAGACGTCTTCTGGAGGGTCTTGTGAAGCTTGTTCAGTGCCTCGGACAGTGCTGTCGGAACAATCTTGCGAGCGGCCTGTGGAAGTCTCTATATCAATCCACTCTGGTGTTGAAGTGAACATACAACTTACCGGCCACACAGGTTCCTTTTGTGACAGCTGAACGACTGGTTAAGGTTTTCTCCGGCAAGACGAAATCAGCAGAAATTCTTTCACCAGCTACAAGGGAGCTGCCACCTGCAGAGGTTTGGTCAACAGTCAATTTGGGTAAAAAAAAGAAATCGCGACACTGAACGCACCCTGTTCATCGGGGCACCTCAATGTGTGGGAGCCGCTTTTTGAAGCCTCTACCGCAGGTCCTGAAGAAATGAAATTACGACAATGTGCCAGTAAGAGGCTTAAAATAACACAAACTGAAGTTCATCTGCACCTTGCAGTGCAGCTTCTGCAGCCATGTCACAGTCACTACTTGAAGCGACGCTCAGAGAACCTGCATATATGTGCAGCTGGTACAAGTTACAAAGCTTGTAGCATAGGGAAACTTAAACAGCTCTTTCAAACGCATAAATTGGTTGAACGTGGAAGAAAAGAGACGGCACCAACTAGGAAACAAGTAATTTGTGATTTTTGGAATTATCAACAGTGGCAGCTTTCACTGATGAAAGGTATACGTACATGTTCACTCAGGCTTGAAGATAATGTGAAATAGCCCTTTAAAGTCTTTCAAAACAAGTTGCGCAGGTCCAGAGCATCAAAACATGACAGAAATGTAAAGCTGCTGTTAGGAAGGTAATAGCCCACAATTCACAGAATTTAAGACTTTCCAAGTGTTACTTCTGTAGTGAGGTTTCTCCATCGGCTACAAAGATCTTCACGGTTAACTGTCGCCACTGATTCAATACAAGTGGCTGCTATTGCACATATTTGAGTTTCAGTCAATCACTTACATGGTGCAGCTGGTTGCACACTGGGAACAGCCATTCTTGTAAGCCTTGTGTGCCCAGGGTCCATGAAACTTTGAGCAGTAAAATGGTCGCTACAAACCCTGTACGTTGCGTACAATAGGCTGGCCGGCTTACTCAGGAGATCATCGCGTCCAGCATACTGCATCCATGCTTTCATCCTGCATTGGCAATGAACTATCAGCTGAAAGGGGAAGTGCTTGAATAGTGATTTTTTATTGTTACCCTCACTTAGCAAGTACGAACAGTAAGCCTAAAGACATGCAAACCATACAAAAGCTTTAACACACCTGCCGTCCCGTGGTATGCGGAAGAAACTCGTCCCAGGCTTCTTGTAGGTTCTGCCATTGTTGAAGCACCACGATACACAGCAGTAGCTGCCGTAGCTTGGACCGCCGGACGGCATGGCGTCAGCGCGGTCTGAAAATGTTAGTAAGTGGATGCTTCGCTGTCAAATTACGAAAAAGATATGTGCACGTCATAAGTGTACCAGCAAACCCCTTTGAATGATTAGCTAATCGATGCACAATACAAAACCAGTGATACATCTCTGACCCATAAAACTCTGACTTACAAAGATATACGTCAAGACCACGAACAAAGATCTTCAGAAGTTTCCAGGCCGCTATCCCTTGTAATGCAATGGTATCGCGGCCTGGAAACTTTAGAACACCTTCGTGCGTACGCAGTATCAGCAGTACATTGGGAAGAAAAATCGTAGTTGAAATTTGTGCGGTAAAATCATATTGGAAACGTAAAAAAAAATTTGTGGGCAGCTTGCACTAGTGGCACAAGGCTAGCGAAGAAACGAAGATGATGGCCACTTGGCTAGTCGAGATTTGCCTCCAGCACACCAAGAATTATTCGTGTTCCGAGCCTTCGGGAAACGCGTCGTGAAGCATGCGAGGCCCAGCGAACGCGTCTCAATATTTTGCACTGAGCCACCGAGCCTATGACCTAGCTGCCCAGCTATGCTCAGCGCACAGACGCTCGCGTCCGTGGCAGACGCAGCATGCGTCGCCTCGGCTTGACGCCGTGCCGCCTTTGCTATACTGCATACGTTGCACAATGTTCCCGTCTAACCGCCGCATAGAGCCACAAACTTTCTTTTTAGCGAACCTCCCAGTCCTTACAAGCTTCAGAAAAAGGTTACAACTGCGTGAATGAGACGCCACGTAAGAAACAAACTCGCACACACGAAGCGCAACGTGTGTGTGTGTGCATCTTTCTATGTTTGTTTCATGGTGTCTTTTTCGCGCAGGCGTAACCGTTTTCTGAAAAAATGACCCAACAAGACCAACAACATGTCATTCAACAAGCTTCGCTTGAAAACGTGCCTCACCTGTTATCTCACGCTTGAAAACGCCGACGCAGCCGACGTTGACGAAAGCGACGAAAGCTTCTCGCCGTCAGTCGTGCATGGGCTTGTCGCTGGGTAGATGGTGTTTATGACAGTACGGCTGAAGAAAAACAATCACGTAAGGTGTGTTGAATAAATCGTTTTTATGTATAAAGAACATACCAAATTTGGGCGTGTAATTATTAATTTGTGAAAACAATTCTGTTGCATTGATTATAACTGTGTTTTTTTTTGCGCTTGCGCCCTCTGAAGTTTGGTGGGAGCACTAGTTCGTTACGTAGTCGTGACGCACTTCCTGAGGCCAGGTTTTGCGGAGTGTCCGCTCTTGTCTTCTTCTTTCTCTATGTCACAACCACGTTAACCAATTTAGCCATCGACCCAAGCAAGTCGCAATTTAACACCCGTTAACCAATTACATGCTTCCGCATCCTCCTCAGCGTTCCCCCGAGGGAAGCTGCGGGCAATTTTTTTCTTGAGTGTAGCTAAGTAAGTGGCAAAACGTTATTTCAAGTAAAGGAGGGCGAGCGTGGTGTGATGCGTGCCCGTATGAATAGCCAAACCCACTCCCGATAACTTGGAAATATGCCATGATCTGCGTCACTGTATGGCCTTGCAGTGCGCTGGGCCACGCACTCGCGTGGCGTACCTCTTGATTGATATTGCCACAGAGATTGCTCCTACTAATTATTTTACAAAGAGGACCAACGGGACGCTATGTGAGCGTCTACAGTGCCTCGTAACCAACGAGGCGCTATGTGGGCGTCTGCAGTGCCTCGCAACCAACGAGACGCTATGTCGGCGTCTACTGTGTCTCGCGCCTGCTCACACATCTTGGGCAGAGCAGCGCTTGCCTCGGGTGGAGGAGCACGAGCCGGGAAGACTGACAGAGTTGTTCAGAAAGGGGACACGTAGGCGGAACTCTTTTAGCGGACTCTTTTTTGTGACATAGCTACCTTTCTGGGCACAAGTTCGCCCTCAATAAATCATTGCGTGTGTTCCCCCTCTTGTATTACGTGATAATATGTGGGGTTTAACGTCCCAAAACCACCGTATGCTTACGAGAGACGCCGTAGTGGAGGGCTTCGGAAATTTCGACCACCCGGGGTTCTTTAACGTGCATCCAAATCTGAGCACACGGGCCTACAACAGTGGTGTACCTCTTACTGGACGCAATAGGAAATTTGTTATCAGGCTGCGGCTGATTGCAATCGTTTCTTTGTATTTCTCGAGTGCTCAGTAATTGGGATACTGCCTGGCGACAACACGACGATTATTTTGAGCAACTGATTTTAGTGCCGTTTCACATAGCGTTGCATGCATATTCATTCCTACCGGAATTTTCTGTTGTTATTTCACTAGAAAGCTCAGTGTACTATTCGTTGTTGCACAGCATTTTAATGACTGTTGCCGTCCATTTTATTTTTTTATTGAGCTCACGAAAATTGTTTGGTTCGAATATTGTTGTTTCCGCACGTTGTGTGTACATTGTGAGTTATTTTGCCCGCTCAACATTTGTAATAAAACGTCCTGCCTACAGGGATGCTTTTTTTTTCCTATTTGTAACTGAAAAACACAATATTAATGGCATACTCGTGCATAGATAGGCCACTGAGCTTTCAAGGACAGAGAAGTTTGGCTACTAACCATGAGTCGCAAGGGCCTCGGGAAACTCGTAGGAAAAATCTAAACAAATGAAGTTTTGAAGAATCAGTTATTTCTTTCTATCTTTGCTGCCATTAAAAAAATGGTTCCCGAAATAATAAGTGAACGTGGTGGTTATAAATCACTCTGTGAGTTTCCAAAAGGAAATGTGACTCGTTTTGAAGCGTAGTTATTCTTGAATAAATAAGCGCCGCGACCCATATTCGCAACAAACCCTCTTACGCTACAAGTTTTTTATAAGTGAAAATGGCGGAGAGTCCTACTGATAGACGTACTTGTAATGAAGGAGGCTAGCCAGTGATGAAGATTGCTTACGGACTTTTTGTAGTCGACCGTAGGGGTGAAATTTAAGACCTCTTTAAAAGATGGGCCATATAAACATGCACCCAAAGAAGATATCAAGACACCACAAACGCCGACCAACTGAAAATGCGCGCAAAAGCGGCAAGGTGTAGGAATTGATTGAGTGGTTGATTGATTGATTGATTGATTGATTGATCGATATATATGTGAGGGTTAACGTCCCAAAACCACCATATGATTATGACAGATGCCGTAGTGGAGGGCTCCGGAAATTTTGACCACCTGGGGTTCTTTAACGTGCGCCCAAATCTGAGCATAGGGGCCTATAGTATTTTCGCCTCCATCGGAAATGCAGTTGCCACCGCCGGGATTCAATCCCGTGACCTGCAAGTCAGTAGCCGAGTACCTTAGCCACTAGACCACCGCGGTGGTGCTGGCATACAGGAATGACGAAACCCGTCTGATGATTGAGACATGGCATATCGAAAAGAGTGGTAGCGCATTCGTGAGCTCTCCGGTGATTAACTTGCACAGAGATGAAATCAAGTAGGTAGGTAATAATTTTGTTAGGATCCAATGAGGAATTACTGGCCCGGGCTAGGCCTCTATGAGCTGTCGTCCGTGGAGCATCGTGCTATGTCCTCGGCCTTGGCCCTGGCTTGCTGGACAGCCCAGATTTGGTGCACTGCACGTGGGCTGAGAAGTGCGGCTCGCCACCGCACTTACTCAGCCAGTCGTTCTGTGGTACACTCACGCTCGTCCGAGTAGTGGCGGCGAACATTGCACTTACACTCCCAAAGTATATGCGCCGTGTCGGCTGTCTCGTTCCCCGCACCACGGATAGCCGGGTGACGGGTGGAGCGAGGGACACAGTCTATGCAGGTGTCGGGGATTCTCAAATGCGTCAGTCTGCAGACGCCTCAAATCAGGCGCCTGAGACCTTTCTAGCTGCATGTGGGTGTGGTAGGTAACGTCGTCGCGTTTTTTTATAATGGTTTAGGATCTCGTAAAAAGTAACCATGATGTCCTTGCAGTCCTGTAAGGCCTCGGGTTCTGTTATCGTCGTCGCAGAAGTATTATGTCCTCCGACCTCGGGTGCCTCGCCATCGTCGATGTGTCGTACCTCGGCCGGCCTTTCGTCTGCGTCGCGGCAGGTTAGCAGTCTCGCGACGAAGTGGGCGCGTTCGCTGTGGTTCGACGGGAGGTCAGATCTTTGGGCGCTGCCAAGCTCTCCCACGTGCGCGGGGGAACCACTTGAGAGGCTTGGCAGCAATCGCGCCAAACTTGAAATCTTCGGCTCTGGCGTTTAGCATGTGCGCCGCCTCGACAGAGGCCCCTCCCTTCGCTAAGTTTTGGACCGCCGTCTTGGCGTCACTCACGATAAAAGTGTCCTCGTTTCCACTATGCCTTAACAGTTATCTGTCACGTAGAACCCCACACGTGCCTGGCTGGCATGTTTTCCAGGTGCTGGGTCACGTGCGGATAAGCTTTGTGCCTCCTTTTATTTCCGCCTTTGTGCGCTTCTTGGTTATTTTGTCGGCCTTTGCGATGTGCTTAATTCTTTCCAATGTCCGTGGTTCCACGACTTCTTTATTAGAATGAAAAACTGCCAAATATTTGAGCTCTTTGTTATTATAAGCTTTACTTCCTTTGTTCAAATAGTTGCTGGCTTTCTTCCTTCGCTAGCATTACTTGCGGCTTCGGGATTGGTTGAAGGTTTCAACCTTGAAGACGTTACGGTGCGAAAATATTTTCACGCTGGCTCAGTAGCTGATCTTCTGACAGCCTTTTAGCGGAAGCGATTCCGCCTAATATGTTTTCGCTCCCGGTGGCCGATTACGTATGCACGAGGCAGGCGGCTCGTGTCACTTGCGGTACATTTCGTTCTTTTTTTCCCCTTTCTGTTTTCTTCTTCATAACCGTGTTGCCTGTGCGTGCGCCATTCGTTCTGTCCGCCTTCTCCTTCGTCCTTCGGTTTTAATGCATGAACGCGAGCAAGAGCTCATTCCGGAAAAACGGCAACTCGTGAAGGCGGCTTGGGAGGGAGGAGGCGTTCAGGACCGTTAAATCATGACCCCGCACGGATGGCACAGTCTGAAATTCGTATGCAAACATCGGGTCTTCCGCCTGTTTTGCCGGAATCTTTTTCCCTTCAAACGTGCCCAGGGAACGCGTCGTAAATTTCCGTGCTGATTTGCATTGCGCAGACTGATTTCGCTTTTTTTGGTACTGAGCGAAGAAATGTAAATCTCGGGCGGTAATGCGTTTTTGAAACATTGCCTTTCCTCTCCCGGGGCTATTTCGTTTTCCCTAGTTCAGTAACGACCACTTTTGTGTTTGTGCACTGGTTCACTCGCACGATCGCACTGACAGCCCTTGGTGTCGGAATCGCTGTGCAATTTTCAGGAAGCGTAGTCTTTTTGTTTTCAATGACAGCACCGGGCTTGCCTCTATTGCTTTGCGTAAAGATGATGAATCATCACTGTTTGCGTCGCCCGCGTTTTGTCTTACATGAAAAAATAAGCATGGACTATCAGAGCTTCATTTTCTTAGGGCTGCTATTTTTCAGCGTGTGTTTACTAATTTTTCTGGATGCCGTGAATAGGTCGTCCCTCTGACACTCGGTGTACGATATGTTCTCACTCATAGGTCGGCATAAACCTGTGGAACTCATTCAGACTCACTCATGAAATATATTTTCTGCTTCAGACTCTCTCGGACTCAGACTCGCGAAAATCTTCCTGAGCCGGACTCACTCGAACTGAAACTCACCAATACATCACTCACCCGGACTCGCTCAGACTCGCAGCTCGATCTGAGACTGAGTGTGTCCGAGTGAGTCGACTGATCAATACGCCAGCATAAAAAAAGGCATTCTTCGACCGTGGAGCCTATGCTCTTTAACACCAATATCTCACGTACTCGGTGTTTTTTTTTTGTGCTCTTTGACAAAGTAGCTTCGAAAACGAGTTCTGAGTGCGTTGAAACCAGCAAGGTAATTTTCTTTAAAAGCGATGACAGCATAAAATAAAATAATGAAGACATTTTCTAGAAGAGTTGCTGGGAGAGGTCAAGGCGCCCCCTTAACGCCTATAAATAATAAATATTGAAACGGCGTATGAATGGCACTGCTTTAAAATACCTGTGAGTAGACGCGAGTACAAACGTTAATCCAAGCAAGTCTGATAGTACTGCTGAAGATGACTAGATGTCAGTTTCCCACAGTGACTAAATGGGCCGTTTTTTTTGTTTTTTTTTCTATATAAACGTTGCATTCGGAAACTCAGAACTGTGCTATATTTCACGGGTACATGGAGCTCGCCCAAGTGTATTTCACTTTTAAAACTCTTCTGACAAAATAGGGCCATTGCTGATTGGAACGCGAAGTAAAAAAAAAAATCAGTTTTGAATTCAACATCAGCGAATTATAGCGCCGGTTTCTATCAAAGCCAGATTAGTTGAACTAGCAGTGCGTGAAGAACTAGGACAGCGTGTATTTTGTTCACGCTGGTATGAAAACAGACACCCAGCATCAGTGAACACTGGCTAGCGCCTGCATGGGAGTTTATACAGTAAGCGCCCCACAGCAGCATGTCCAGCTATATATATCACTGCATATTTATTTTCCAAACTGTCACTCGGTTTCATTTATTCGCTTAAGGGAAAGCCGTTTCGGGAAGGCCAGTTTACTTCCTGTAGAACGCTTCGCATGAAAAAAAAAAAAGTCTTCAATTGCGTTGATTTTGTGTTCTCAGATCAAATTAGTTTGTAAAGTTGGCTTCCCCGCATAGGTGCAGGTTGTGCGGCGGTGCATGCTTTACAGGAGAAGCCAGTTTTTTTTTTTGTAGTTCTAAAGAAAACTCGGAGAGTGCGTTCGTTAAGCAAATAGAAATCGTTGTATTTTCCTCTAAGCGCGCATTCTGCTTGTATATAAAGAAACAAAATCACTGTAGGTACTCGAAAATTTCTTCTGTTGCTTTGTTGCGAAACTGCAATCCTTGTCACTCGTGTTAAAGATTCTACTTGGCAAGCTTGGCTTAACCTGGATGTTCCTTGAAAATTGACCATGCCCCATGTTTTAGTCTTCGGTCCCAAGTTTTCTGTGCTTTCTTCTGTGATAGTGCGGTGTCTTCTCTTTTTATTGACATTCCAAACTAACGTGACGTTTGCTGTGCTGTGAAGGTTGATAGAGAATTCGTTGATCCACATTTCTGTTGTAGAGCTGACCACGTCGAAGAAAGCGGTTGTTTCATTGTCCTGAGATCATATCTAAAGTTGACCCCTGTGGTCGTATATTTCAGTGGATTCGGTGTTTATTTGCATTTTTCTTTTTTTGGTATTTTAGCTTATATTCCGTCTTTTTTTCCTTTGGACTTTTTTTTCTTTAGGGAAGCACCAGTCCAGTATTTTTATCTTCGTTTCTTCTTAGCTGTTTCTTTTTCCTCTCGCACTGGCCTCACTTTGCTGTGGGGCATATTAGCGCTGAATGTCATGAGATCTCAATTTGCGTAATTCTGTCTTTGCTTCTGAAAGTACACTGCGGAAGCACTTATTGTGCTTGATTAGCTAACAAATAATTAATCTTATGGCGCTATAATGTATACCTGTTTTTACATTACGGCTGAAGCCAAGGTGAAAATTATTATTGATCGAGGTACCCTTTTCGATGGCTTAATTCTCGCCGAGCCTGAAGAACTTGCTTGGAAACACCAATTTCGTCAGTTTTTTTTTTTCTCTTACTTCGATATGTCTTAGAAGCATGTGAGGTCGTCAGCGCGCCAGTGTTGATGGCTGCGTAATTAACGTTAACGCAGCCTCGATGGCTCAATGAACTGAAAAAAAAATAAGGAAGGCGTTTTTGTGGTGTCAGTGTCATTACCGGTAACATCGCGCGTCTTCCTGTTCAGGCGTTATGCACGGTTTCATCGAGCGATGTTAATGAACTTATTCTGCCGTATGCTGAGTTTAATGGCGGCTCAATGTACAACCAAAAAATGCAGAAAAGATTACAAGTTTTCATTTTTTTTCTCAGTCAAAGTTTCTGCGAAATTTTGCTCATTGGTGGCTCATACTTTTCGTAAGTGATCGAAGTCCAGTGCTGCGTGGGATGGAGAACTGAAGCTGAAAATTTAGGTTTAATAAATTTTAAAGTGTCTCATTGAGATTTCGCTTTGGTAGTTCGATTGCTGCTAATTTACAGAACCTGTATATCCTATCGTGCTGAACATTTCGGTGTATTTTGTGCTAACCGTTCTCTCCCTGTTCGTTCTTTCGATTTCCACGAGCTGTCCCCACGTGTAGGGTAGCAAACCGGTTTTCTTAAACTGGTTCTCCTTCCTTCCTTTTCTTCTCTACCATTTCTCGTTCTCTTTGGCGGTTATAAACGTTTTGTTTTCAAAGCATACCTCGCGTTTTCGATTTGAGCTACTCGTCCGTTATTCATTCGCGTCACTGAAAGTCTAATGCATCGGAAAAAAATTGTATTGGTCAGCCAATTGCCGGTTTGTTGACACACTTTCGTTTGCTTGTTTTTTAGATCAGCATGGCATATTCATACAGGATGAGAACTTTCTAGCATCATATATAGCCTGCAATAATATCCCATTTACCCAGGACAAACTTTACCTGCAGGGAATGTTCTTTGTAACAGTTGATGCTAGCGTTAACCAACGCAAAACAGTGGTCGTAGTCTATTCAATATACAAATGTGTTCTTGTATGCGTCAAACGTATGGCTAGACACCCCGCCGTTGTGGTCTAGTGGTCATCAAGCTCTACTGCTGACCCGTGGTTCGAGGGTGGGTCCGTGGTGGCCGTATTTTCGATAGAGGCAAGAGTTTTGAGGTCCGTGTAATTAGATTTAGGAGCACCTTGAAGAAGCCCTGATGGCAGAAATTTCCGAAGCTCTCGACTATAGCGTTCCCTCATGATCATGTGGTGGTTTGGGAATCATATGTTAAATCAACAGTTGATATTAATAAAACAGATGGAAAGACACTTTGACTAGCTCGCGCTAATTTTTTCTCTTCTCCGATAAGTGGGAAAATTAACAAGTCACTGAAATCATTAGCACTGATACGCAATGAACGTTTCATGTCCGTGGTCGCTGCGTTGTCTTGAAAGCGACTTCATCTATATGACGTGTCTGTGTCTGCGAAGCAAGTTTTTTGTGAAACAAAACAACTAATTTTGCCATTGACTTTGCACCAGACACTATAGAATATCCTTTTGTGGTCCTCGGCCAGAACGAGGTAAATACTTTCACTCCGTTTTCCGTGTTGAAACCAATACAGCAGTGCATTTCTCTGGTCTGCGCTTCTTGCTGCTTGTATATTTTTGGTGGGCCCATTCTATTCTTCCCATTCGCTCGTTTTGGTTTTGTTTGTTTTGTTTTTCCAGCTGTCTTAGACACTTCCCCAGTGTTTACACAGGTCCGCTCATTTGCACTGTGGAGTGTACTCGGTCCGTAGGCTGGGCAAACACTGGCACGAGGAAGCGACGCGTCAGTAAACTCGGCACACAGCTGTCCTTTCGCTGTTAGCAGCCGTGGCACTTGAGCGCCTCTCGATGAAGGCATGAAATGAGGCCCAGCACTTGTGTCGCTGTGTTTTAACACCCCTTCATCCTACGTGTGGAAGCGCTGTTTTTCGAGATACGCTAGACGCTGTCTTGCCCCTTTCCTACTGGTATTTCGGAGCCTTGGCTTCGCTATCAACGTTAATTGCAAAAGGCATCAAATGGTGTTAGCTCCAGCAGAACGAAGGAGACAGAAGAGTACGAACTTTTATGTGAGTGTGTATTGCCAGAACCAACGGTTAAAGCAGATCCGTAAACGAAAAAAAAAGGGGGGGGGGCTCAATCGCTGCTCATGCAAACCTTCAGCGTCCATGTGTGGTGATTGAGCCTTCTTCTATATACGGTTCAACTTATAAATTATAGTGTTGTTTAGTACAAAATGGTTGCTGCTAATACTCGGTGCTATATAAAAACGTCGATGGAAATTTGATGCCTGCTTCGAGAAAATCAAGTTTTTTAAAAGTAAGCGTGTGATTCTCTGCATGGCATTGCAGAGTAATTTAAGCAGGTGTCACAAGTATTTAAGCTTCACAGTTGAAAGCACTTTCTTTCGAAAGGGCTTTTCGGTGAGCGGCCTAATTTTATTAATGTTTAAGAAATTAAGACACTAATTACCTTATTCAATAACTCACCACTTCTTCGGTTGCATGTTTCGATCACATCCTCGAAACCGTGGCGGGAAAAAAAGCTCCGAACTTTGCCTGAAGTGGCGGCGTCTTTCAGTTCGAGCCGCTACGAGTGGTTGTTGGCTTCCTAGTGCGCGTGACGGAATGAGTGACGGCCAGTTCTTCCTCTCTTACTGCAGTTTTTTTTTTCGTTAACTCTACGCCTACGCGCTGCGTTCATTGTCTATCTTAATATTATTAAATGATCTTTCGTAGTCCGTTGTTGCTGCGGCCCTCTTTGAAACATCTTTGCGGCAGTGTTTTACTTTAAGGCCACCGCCGTGTCATGCACCGACGAGCGCTTTTTCGACAAACACTAAAGTGAAACGGTAAATTATTTTATAATAATAAACTACAATTCGACTTCTAGGGTAGCTAATTTCACCTTCATAGGAATAAGAATAAGTGAGAAGATCAGCACCAATAGAGTACCTCTTGTATTTCCCACCGATATATCCGAAGAGGCCGTCCTGAACTTCGAAGTTCTTTTTTTTATTTCGTGTTTTGGCCACATTAACTCAACGAGAATGCCTGAAACTTCAGGGTAGCCAGCCGGTCTAAGAACTGGCTAACCTCCCTGTCCTTCCGCTTAAACTTTCCTCCTCCTCCTCCTCCTCCTCCTCCTCCTCCTCCTGAAACTTGTTTGTTTAGTCCCTGGCTCTTACAGAAGACGGCATATTCTATTTTTTTTACTGGTTATGGACCACTAAGACCCCAACAGACGTCGTCAAAAATCTACATCACTGTGATTGGTGCGGGAACTTCAAAGGGCCTCGCCACCCGCGTTGTCTTTCAGGGGAAAAGCTGCTTAGGGTGTGGGTCGTTTCCTCCTTCGTTTGTATGTAGTATGTATGTAGGCACCTCTAGTATATGAATCGCTCACTATATGGCGTTGTGTGCATATGTCCTCGGAAATATCACTAGGTGGTATTAGTGGTTTTCGTATAGTTTACGAATAAAGAGGATAGATGGCGTAGTTGTAATGAGAAATGCACTACATATCCACGGAGTGAATGACGATGAGTGGGGGCGAAGCGTCCATCCGTCCGTCCGTCCGTCCGTCCGTCCGGTGCGTGCTGTAGCGTGATAGGAGCGGACCGATGGATGGACTGACGGGTGGGGACCGGGGAGGAAAGGGAGAGGGACGTACGGACGCTTCGCCCGACTCATCATCATTCTTGTCGTAAATATGCTGTGTGACTTTTTTGGACGTTTTCTCGCTTACTGATGTAATATTGTATGCAAGCGTGGCTATGTTGGTTTAAGAAAAGGCCAAATTTACTCAAGAAGTAAAATTGTCTTTTTATTTAGTTTCCTTGAAAAAAACCACTGGATGAACTTGAACTTTACTAAAATTCTCTTAGAGTGGCATCCCATGATATAGTGTGACATCACTTTTGACCTGCTTTATTA
>WOVY01008477.1:0-11679 GCA_013436015.1 Rhipicephalus annulatus | reverse complement strand
CAGACTGGCAGACAGACGGACAGGTAGACGGACGTGTAAGCGGCTATGTGCCACAGGGTATGCGAGATGGCGGTACTTTGAGTGTTTCTAGATGGACGCACGGACGGACGCACGGATGGACAGACAGACAAACTGGCAGACAGACGGACAGGTAGACGGACGTGTTAAGCGGCTATGTGCCACAGGGTATGCGAGATGGCATGCTTTGAGTGTTCTCTAGACGGACGCACGGACGGACGCGAACGGACAGACAGACAGGCTGGACAGACGGACAGGTAGACGGACGTGTAAACGGCTATGTGCCACAGGGTATGCGAGATGGCGGTATTTGAGTGTTCTCTAGACGGACGCACGGACGGACGCGCGAATGGACAGACAGACAGACTGGCAGACAGACGGACAGGTAGACGGACGTGTAAAGCGGCTATGTGCCACAGGGTATGCAAGATGGCGGTATTTTGAGTGTTCTTAGATGGACGCACGGACGGACGCATGACGGACAGACTGTTAGACAGACGGACAGGTAGACGGACGTGTTAAGCGGCTATGTGCCACAGGGTATGCGAGATGGCGGTACTTTGAGTGTTCTCTAGATGACGCACGGACGGACGCACGGATGGACAGACAGACAGACTGGCAGACAGACGGACAGGTAGACGGACGTGTAAAGCGGCTATGTGCCACAGGGTATGCGAGATGGCATACTTTGAGTGTTCTCTAGATGGACGCACGGACGGACGCACGAACGGACAGACAGACAGACTGGCAGACAGACGGACAGGTAGACGGACGTGTAAAGCGGCTATGTGCCACAGGGTATGCAAGATGGCGGTATTTGAGTGTTCTCTAGATGGACGCACGGACGGACGCGCGAATGGACAGACAGACAGACTGGCAGACAGACGGACAGGTAGACAGACGTGTAAAACGGCTATGTGCCACAGGGTATGCGAGATGGCGGTATTTGAGTGTTCTTTAGACGGACGCACGGACGGACGCACGAACGGACAGACAGACAGGCTGGCAGACAGACGGACAGGTAGACGGACGTGTAAAGCGGCTATGTGCCACAGGGTATGCGAGATGGCGGTAGTTTGAGTGTTCTCTAGATGGACGCACGGACGGACGCACGGATGGACAGACAGACAGACTGGCAGACAGACGGACAGGTAGACGGACGTGTTAAGCGGCTATGTGCCACAGGGTATGCGAGATGGCGGTACTTTGAGTGTTCTCTAGATGGACGCACGGACGGACGCACGGATAGACAGACAGGCAGACTGGCAGACAGACGGACAGGTAGACGGACGTGTAAGCGGCTATGTGCCACAGGGTATGCGAGATGGCGGTACTTTGAGTGTTCTCTAGATGGACGCACGGACGGACGCACGGATGGACAGACAGACAGACTGGCAGACAGACGGACAGGTAGACGGACGTGTTAAGCGGCTATGTGCCACAGGGTATGCGAGATGGCGGTGCTTTGAGTGTTCTTAGATGGACGCACGGACGGACGCACGACGGACAGACAGACAGGCTGGCAGACAGACGGACAGGTAGACGGACTGTAAAGCGGCTATGTGCCACAGGGTATGCTAGATGGCGGTACTTTGAGTGTTCTCTAGACGGACGCACGGACGGACGCGCGAATGGACAGACAGACTGGCAGACAGACGGACAGGTAGACAGACGTGTAAAACGGCTATGTGCCACAGGGTATGCAAGATGGCGGTACTTTGAGTGTTCTTAGATGGAGGCACGGACGGACAGGACTGTTAGACAGACGGACAGGTAGACGGACGTGTAAAGCGGCTATGTGCCACAGGGTATGCGAGATGGCGGTACTTTGAGTGTTCTCTGGATGGACGCATGGACAGACAGACAGACTGGCAGACAGACGGACAGGTAGACGGACGTGTGTAAGCGGCTATGTGCCACAGGGTATGCGAGATGGCGGTACTTTGAGTGTTCTTAGATGGACGCACGGACGGACGCACGGACGGACAGACAGACAGACTGGCAGACAGACGGACAGGTAGACGGACGTGTAAAGCGGCTATGTGCCACAGGGTATGCGAGATGGCGGTATTTGAGTGTTCTCTAGACGGACGCGGACGGACGCACGAATGGACAGACAGACAGACTGGCAGACAGACGGACAGGTAGACGGACGTGTAAAGCGGCTATGTGCCACAGGGTATGCAAGATGGCGGTATTTGAGTGTTCTTAGATGGACGCACGGACGGACGCACGGACGGACAGACTGTTAGACAGACGGACAGGTAGACGGACGTGTTAAGCGGCTATGTGCCACAGGGTATGCGAGATGGCGGTACTTTGAGTGTTCTCTAGATGACGCACGGACGGACGCACGGATGGACAGACAGACAGACTGGCAGACAGACGGACAGGTAGACGGACGTGTAAAGCGGCTATGTGCCACAGGGTATGCGAGATGGTATTTTGAGTGTTCTCTAGACGGACGCACGGACGGACGCACGAACGGACAGACAGACAGCTGGCAGACAGACGGACAGGTAGACAGACGTGTAAAGCGGCTATGTGCCACAGGGTATGCAAGATGGCGGTACTTTGAGTGTTCTCTAGATGGACGCACGGACGGAAGACAGACAGACCAGACAGACGGACAGGTAGACGGACGTGTGAAGCGGCTATGTGCCACAGGGTATGCGAGATGGCGGTACTTTGAGTGTTCTCTAGATGGACGCACGGACGGACGCACGGATGGACAGACAGACAGACTGGCAGACAGACGGACAGGTAGACGGACGTGTTAAGCGGCTATGTGCCACAGGGTATGCGAGATGGCGGTACTTTGAGTGTTCTCTAGATGGACGCACGGACGGACGCACGGATAGGACAGACAGACAGACTGGCAGACAGACGGACAGGTAGACGGACGTGTAAAGCGGCTATGTGCCACAGGGTATGCGAGATGGCGGTACTTTGAGTGTTCTCTAGATGGACGCACGGACGGACGCACGGATGGACAGACAGACAGACTGGCAGACAGACGGACAGGTAGACGGACGTGTAAGCGGCTATGTGCCACAGGGTATGCGAGATGGCGGTACTTTGAGTGTTCTTAGATGGACGCACGGACGGACGCACGAACGGACAGACAGACAGGCTGGCAGACAGACGGACAGGTAGACGGACGTGTAAAGCGGCTATGTGCCACAGGGTATGCGAGATGGCGGTATTTGAGTGTTCTCTAGACGGACGCACGGACGGACGCACGAATGGACAGACAGACAGACTGGCAGACAGACGGACAGGTAGACGGACGTGTAAAGCGGCTATGTGCCACAGGGTATGCAAGATGGCGGTACTTTGAGTGTTCTTAGATGGACGCACGGACGGACGCACGGACGGACGCACGAAGACAGACTGTTAGACAGACGGACAGGTAGACGGACGTGTTAAGCGGCTATGTGCCACAGGGTATGCGAGATGGCGGTACTTTGAGTGTTCTCTAGAGGACGCACGGACGGACGCACGGATGGACAGACAGACAGACTGGCAGACAGACGGACAGGTAGACGGACGTGTAAGCGGCTATGTGCCACAGGGTATGCGAGATGGCATACTTTGAGTGTTCTTAGATGGACGCACGGACGGACGCACGAACGGACAGACAGACAGACTGGCAGACAGACGGACAGGTAGACGGACGTGTAAAGCGGCTATGTGCCACAGGGTATGCGAGATGGCGGTATTTGAGTGTTCTCTAGACGGACGCACGGACGGACGCACGAATGGACAGACAGACAGACTGGCAGACAGACGGACAGGTAGACGGACGTGTAAAGCGGCTATGTGCCACAGGGTATGCAAGATGGCGGTACTTTGAGTGTTCTCTAGATGGACGCACGGACGGACAGGACGACAGACAGACGGACAGGTAGACGGACGTGTAAGCGGCTATGTGCCACAGGGTATGCGAGATGGCGGTACTTTGAGTGTTCTCTAGATGGACGCACGGACGGACGCACGGACGGACAGACAGACAGACTGGCAGACAGACGGACAGGTAGACGGACGTGTGAAGCGGCTATGTGCCACAGGGTATGCGAGATGGCGGTACTTTGAGTGTTCTCTAGATGGACGCACGGACGGACGCACGACGGACAGACAGACAGACTGGCAGACAGACGGACAGGTAGACGGACGTGTAAAGCGGCTATGTGCCACAGGGTATGCGAGATGGCGGTACTTTGAGTGTTCTTAGATGGACGCACGGACGGACGCATGGACAGAGCAGACAGACGGACAGGTAGACGGACGTGTAAAGCGGCTATGTGCCACAGGGTATGCGAGATGGCGGTACTTTGAGTGTTCTCTAGATGGACGCACGGACGGACGCACGGACGGACAGACAGACAGACTGGCAGACAGACGGACAGGTAGACGGACGTGTAAAGCGGCTATGTGCCACAGGGTATGCGAGATGGCGGTACTTTGAGTGTTCTCTAGATGGACGCACGGACGGACGCACGAAGGACAGACAGACAGACTGGCAGACAGACGGACAGGTAGACGGACGTGTAAGCGGCTATGTGCCACAGGGTATGCGAGATGGCGGTACTTTGAGTGTTCTCTAGATGGACGCACGGACGGACGCACGAATGGACAGACAGACAGACTGGCAGACAGACGGACAGGTAGACGGACGTGTAAAGCGGCTATGTGCCACAGGGTATGCGAGATGGCGGTACTTTGAGTGTTCTTAGATGGACGCACGGACGGACGCACGGACGGACAGACAGACTGGCAGACAGACGGACAGGTAGACGGACGTGTAAAGCGGCTATGTGCCACAGGGTATGCGAGATGGCGGTAATTTGAGTGTTCTCTAGATGGACGCACGGACGGACGCACGGATGGACAGACAGACAGACTGGCAGACAGACGGACAGGTAGACGGACGTGTTAAGCGGCTATGTGCCACAGGGTATGCGAGATGGCATACTTTGAGTGTTCTTTAGACGGACGCACGGACGGACGCACGAACGGACAGACAGACAGGCTGGCAGACAGACGGACAGGTAGACGGACGTGTAAAGCGGCTATGTGCCACAGGGTATGCGAGATGGCGGTACTTTGAGTGTTCTCTAGATGGACGCACGGACGGACGCACGAATGGACAGACAGACTGGCAGACAGACGGACAGGTAGACGGACGTGTAAAGCGGCTATGTGCCACAGGGTATGCGAGATGGCGGTACTTTGAGTGTTCTCTAGATGGACGCACGGACGGACGCACGGACGGACAGACAGACAGACTGGCAGACAGACGGACAGGTAGACGGACGTGTAAAGCGGCTATGTGCCACAGGGTATGCGAGATGGCGGTACTTTGAGTGTTCTCTAGATGGACGCACGGACGGACGCACGAATGGACAGACAGACAGACTGGCAGACAGACGGACAGGTAGACGGACGTGTAAAGCGGCTATGTGCCACAGGGTATGCAAGATGGCGGTACTTTGAGTGTTCTCTAGATGGACGCACGGACGGACGCACGGACGGACAGACAGACAGACAGGTAGACGGACGTGTAAAGCGGCTATGTGCCACAGGGTATGCGAGATGGCGGTACTTTGAGTGTTCTCTAGATGGACGCACGGACGGACGCACGGACGGACAGACAGACAGACTGGCAGACAGACGGACAGGTAGACGGACGTGTAAAGCGGCTATGTGCCACAGGGTATGCGAGATGGCGGTACTTTGAGTGTTCTCTAGATGGACGCACGGACGGACGCATGGAACGGACAGACAGACAGACTGGCAGACAGACGGACAGGTAGACGGACGTGTAAAGCGGCTATGTGCCACAGGGTATGCAAGATGGCGGTACTTTGAGTTTCTAGATGGACGCACGGACGGACGCACGGACAGACAGACTGGCAGACAGACGGACAGGTAGACGGACGTGTAAAGCGGCTATGTGCCACAGGGTATGCGAGATGGCGGTACTTTGAGTGTTCTCTAGATGGACGCACGGACGGACGCACGAATGGACAGACAGACAGACTGGCAGACAGACGGACAGGTAGACGGACGTGTAAAGCGGCTATGTGCCACAGGGTATGCAAGATGGCGGTACTTTGAGTGTTCTTAGATGGACGCACGGACGGACGCACGGACGGACAGACTGTTAGACAGACGGACAGGTAGACGGACGTGTTAAGCGGCTATGTGCCACAGGGTATGCGAGATGGCGGTACTTTGAGTGTTCTCTAGATGGACGCACGGACGGACGCACGGATGGACAGACAGACAGACTGGCAGACAGACGGACAGGTAGACGGACGTGTTAAGCGGCTATGTGCCACAGGGTATGCGAGATGGCGGTACTTTGAGTGTTCTCTAGACGGACGCACGGACGGACGCACGAACGGACAGACAGACAGGCTGGCAGACAGACGGACAGGTAGACGGACGTGTAAAGCGGCTATGTGCCACAGGGTATGCAAGATGGCGGTACTTTGAGTGTTCTCTAGATGGACGCACGGACGGACGCACGGACGGACAGACAGACAGACTGCAGACAGACGGACAGGTAGACGGACGTGTGAAGCGGCTATGTGCCACAGGGTATGCGAGATGGCGGTACTTTGAGTGTTCTCTAGATGGACGCACGGACGGACGCACGGATGGACAGACAGACAGACTGGCAGACAGACGGACAGGTAGACGGACGTGTTAAGCGGCTATGTGCCACAGGGTATGCGAGATGGCGGTACTTTGAGTGTTCTCTAGATGGACGCACGGACGGACGCACGAATGGACAGACAGACAGACTGGCAGACAGACGGACAGGTAGACGGACGTGTTAAGCGGCTATGTGCCACAGGGTATGCGAGATGGCGGTACTTTGAGTGTTCTCTAGATGGACGCACGGACGGACGCACGGATGGACAGACAGACAGACTGGCAGACAGACGGACAGGTAGACGGACGTGTTAAGCGGCTATGTGCCACAGGGTATGCGAGATGGCATACTTTGAGTGTTCTTTAGACGGACGCACGGACGGACGCACGACGGACAGACAGACTGGCAGACAGACGGACAGGTAGACGGACGTGTAAAGCGGCTATGTGCCACAGGGTATGCAAGATGGCGGTACTTTGAGTGTTCTCTAGATGGACGCACGGACGGACAGACAGACAGACTGGCAGACAGACGGACAGGTAGACGGACGTGTAAAGCGGCTATGTGCCACAGGGTATGCGAGATGGCGGTACTTTGAGTGTTCTCTAGATGGACGCACGGACGGACGCACGGATGGACAGACAGACAGACTGGCAGACAGACGGACAGGTAGACGGACGTGTAAAGCGGCTATGTGCCACAGGGTATGCGAGATGGCGGTATTTGAGTGTTCTCTAGATGGACGCACGGACGGACGCACGAATGGACAGACAGACAGACTGGCAGACAGACGGACAGGTAGACGGACGTGTAAAGCGGCTATGTGCCACAGGGTATGCAAGATGGCGGTACTTTGAGTGTTCTCTAGATGGACGCACGGACGGACGCACGGATGGACAGACAGACAGACTGGCAGACAGACGGACAGGTAGACGGACGTGTAAAGCGGCTATGTGCCACAGGGTATGCGAGATGGCATACTTTGAGTGTTCTCGGATGGACGCACGGACGGACAGACAGACAGAGTGGCAGACAGAAGGACAGGTAGACGGACGTGTAAAGCGGCTATGTGCCACAGGGTATGCGAGATGGCGGTATTTTGAGTGTTCTCTAGATGGACGCACGGACGGACGCACGAATGGACAGACAGACAGACTGGCAGACAGACGGACAGGTAGACGGACGTGTAAAGCGGCTATGTGCCACAGGGTATGCAAGATGGCGGTACTTTGAGTGTTCTCTAGATGGACGCACGGACGGACGCACGGACGGACAGACAGACGACTGGCAGACAGACGGACAGGTAGACGGACGTGTGAAGCGGCTATGTGCCACAGGGTATGCGAGATGGCGGTACTTTGAGTGTTCTCTAGATGGACGCACGGACGGACGCACGGACGGACAGACAGACAGACTGGCAGACAGACGGACAGGTAGACGGACGTGTAAAGCGGCTATGTGCCACAGGGTATGCGAGATGGCGGTACTTTGAGTGTTCTCTAGATGGACGCACGGACGGACGCACGGACGGACAGACAGACAGACTGGCAGACAGACGGACAGGTAGACGGACGTGTAAAGCGGCTATGTGCCACAGGGTATGCGAGATGGCGGTACTTTGAGTGTTCTCTAGATGGACGCACGGACGGACGCACGGATGGACAGACAGACAGACGGCAGACAGACGGACAGGTAGACGGACGTGTAAAGCGGCTATGTGCCACAGGGTATGCGAGATGGCGGTACTTTGAGTGTTCTCTAGATGGACGCACGGACGGACGCAGGATGGACAGACAGACAGACTGGCAGACAGACGGACAGGTAGACGGACGTGTAAAGCGGCTATGTGCCACAGGGTATGCGAGATGGCGGTACTTTGAGTGTTCTCTAGATGGACGCACGGACGGACGCACGGACGGACAGACAGACAGACTGGCAGACAGACGGACAGGTAGACGGACGTGTGAAGCGGCTATGTGCCACAGGGTATGCGAGATGGCGGTACTTTGAGTGTTCTCTAGATGGACGCACGGACGGACGCATGGAAGGACAGACAGACAGACTGGCAGACAGACGGACAGGTAGACGGACGTGTAAAGCGGCTATGTGCCACAGGGTATGCAAGATGGCGGTACTTTGAGTGTTCTTAGATGGACGCACGGACGGACGCACGAACAGACAGACTGGCAGACAGACGGACAGGTAGACGGACGTGTTAAAGCGGCTATGTGCCACAGGGTATGCGAGATGGCGGTACTTTGAGTGTTCTCTAGATGGACGCACGGACGGACGCACGGATGGACAGACAGACAGACTGGCAGACAGACGGACAGGTAGACGGACGTGTAAGCGGCTATGTGCCACAGGGTATGCGAGATGGCATACTTTGAGTGTTCTTTAGACGGACGCACGGACGGACGCACGAACGGACAGACAGACAGACTGGCAGACAGACGGACAGGTAGACGGACGTGTAAAGCGGCTATGTGCCACAGGGTATGCGAGATGGCGGTATTTGAGTGTTCTCTAGATGGACGCACGGACGGACGCGCGAATGGACAGACAGACTGGCAGACAGACGGACAGGTAGACGGACGTGTAAAGCGGCTATGTGCCACAGGGTATGCAAGATGGCGGTACTTTGAGTGTTCTTAGATGGACGCACGGACGGACGCACGGACGGACAGACTGTTAGAACAGACGGACAGGTAGACGGACGTGTAAGCGGCTATGTGCCACAGGGTATGCGAGATGGCGGTACTTTGAGTGTTCTCTGGATGGACGCACGGACGGACGCACGGACGGACAGAGACAGACTGGCAGACAGACGGACAGGTAGACGGACGTGTAAAGCGGCTATGTGCCACAGGGTATGCGAGATGGCGGTACTTTGAGTGTTCTCTAGATGGACGCACGGACGGACGCACGGACGGACAGACAGACTGGCAGACAGACGGACAGGTAGACGGACGTGTAAAGCGGATGTGCCACAGGGTATGCGAGATGGCGGTACTGAGTGTTTCTAGAGGACGCACGGACGGACGCATGAATGACAGGACAGACAGACTGGCAGACAGACGGACAGGTAGACGACGTGTAAAGCGGCATGTGCCAGACGGACAGGTAGACGGACGTGTAAAGCGGCTATGTGCCACAGGGTATGCAAGATGGCGGTAGTTTGAGTGTTCTCTAGATGGACGCACGGACGGACGCACGGACGGACAGACAGACAGACAGACTGGCAGACAGACGGACAGGTAGACGGACGTGTAAAGCGGCTATGTGCCACAGGGTATGCGAGATGGCGGTACTTTGAGTGTTCTCTAGATGGACGCACGGACGGACGCACGGAAGGACAGACAGACAGACTGGCAGACAGACGGACAGGTAGACGGACGTGTAAAGCGGCTATGTGCCACAGGGTATGCGAGATGGCGCTTTGAGTGTTCTTAGACGGACGCACGGACGGACGCAGGACGGACAGACAGACAGGCGGCAGACGGACAGGTAGACGGACGTGTAAAGCGGCTATGTGCCACAGGGTATGCGAGATGGCGGTATTTTGAGTGTTCTCTAGACGGACGCACGGACGGACGCACGAATGGACAGACAGACAGACTGGCAGACAGACGGACAGGTAGACAGACGTGTAAAACGGCTATGTGCCACAGGGTATGCAAGATGGCGGTATTTGAGTGTTCTTAGATGGACGCACGGACGGACGCATGGACAGACAGACTGTTAGACAGACGGACAGGTAGACGGACGTGTTAAGCGGCTATGTGCCACAGGGTATGCGAGATGGCGGTAATTTGAGTGTTCTCTAGATGGACGCACGGACGGACGCACGGAGGACAGACAGACAGACTGGCAGACAGACGGACAGGTAGACGACGTGTAAAGCGGCTATGTGCCACAGGGTATGCGAGATGGCGGTACTTTGAGTGTTCTCTAGATGGACGCACGGACGGACGCACGAACGACAGACAGACAGGACTGGCAGACAGACGGACAGGTAGACGGACGTGTAGCGGCTATGTGCCACAGGGTATGCAAGATGGCGGTACTTTGAGTGTTCTCTAGATGGACGCACGGACGGACGCGCAATGGACAGACAGACAGACTGGCAGACAGACGGACAGGTAGACAGACGTGTAAAGCGGCTATGTGCCACAGGGTATGCGAGATGGCATATTTGAGTGTTCTTTAGACGGACGCACGGACGGGCGCACGAACGGACAGACAGACAGGCTGGCAGACAGACGGACAGGTAGACGGACGTGTAAAGCGGCTATGTGCCACAGGGTATGCAAGATGGCGGTACTTTGAGTGTTCTCTAGATGGACGCATGGACGGACGCACGGATGGACAGACAGACAGACTGGCAGACAGACGGACAGGTAGACGGACGTGTAAGCGGCTATGTGCCACAGGGTATGCGAGATGGCGGTACTTTGAGTGTTCTCTAGATGGACGCACGGACGGACGCAGTATAGACAGACAGGCAGACTGGCAGACAGACGGACAGGTAGACGGACGTGTTAAGCGGCTATGTGCCACAGGGTATGCGAGATGGCGGTACTTTGAGTGTCTCTAGATGGACGCACGGACGGACGCACGGATGACAGACAGACAAACTGGCAGACAGACGGACAGGTAGACGGACGTGTTAAGCGGCTATGTGCCACAGGGTATGCGAGATGGCATGCTTTGAGTGTTCTTTAGACGGACGCACGGACGGACGCACGAACGGACAGACAGACAGGCTGGCAGACAGACGGACAGGTAGACGGACGTGTAAAGCGGCTATGTGCCACAGGGTATGCGAGATGGCGGTATTTTGAGTGTTCTCTAGACGGACGCACGGACGGACGCGCGAATGACAGACAGACTGGCAGACAGACGGACAGGTAGACAGACGTGTAAACGGCTATGTGCCACAGGGTATGCGAGATGGGCAGTACTTTGAGTGTTCTTAGATGGAGGCACGGACGGAC
>WOVY01008476.1:0-20340 GCA_013436015.1 Rhipicephalus annulatus | reverse complement strand
TGGCTACGCCCTTCAAAAGGTGACCCAGCATGGTCACATGTGTGTGTACTTGTGATCGCAGATACACCTCGCTCTGAATTCGACATACAACAGACCACGTGAACACATTACGGCAACTCCTAAGATAATAATTAAGCGTACACACGCTTAGTTTATCAAAACTTTAATTTCAAGCGTGCACACGCTTTAAAAAGTTTTGATTTTAAACTTTTATTTTAAGCATGTACACGCTAAAAATCAAAATGTGCGACACGTATACAAGCAACGCGTATACCGGCTGCCCGCCACGATCTGCGAGGGCCAAATATATCGCTTTCACTTCTAATTGCGTGGTCTAGAAACAAGTGAAAGCTCAAAGTCTCTCGAGCCGCAATTTTTAAAGTGGATGAGCGAAGAACACAGCTCCCATCAAAAATGAGTCAGCGTGCAGAGCTAAGCAAGTTTACTTCAGATATATTATTAACTCCACCAAAGTAGCCATGCTGCGGCCCACACCACCAAAGTAGCAATGCGGCTACCCGAGCGTTTTAAAGAGGGATAATGTTGAGCGTCTTTGAGTGGAATTCGTGGAAACAGCCAAGCAATATATTATGCAAGGTAGAGACTTCGCGTGGTGCGTGCTGCGCTGATGCCGGTCACTTTTTTTTCGCGTATGTTTTGACACAATTTTACCTTGTATATCACTTTTGTTGTTGTGCACTAATGTACAGTATTGTCCCTGAAAATGACGCTGACCGTTTTAGGGAATTAGTCGACCAGTTTTTGAAAAACCTGACTCCCAAATTGAACCGAACGTCTATACATCAATTCGCAAGTGAACGAATATTGTTTCACATCTATTTTCACCCTTTGTTTGAATGCAATGCCCAAATTCCCGTGTTTGCCTTCACAATTTTAACTGCCTCCCGGAAACGCTGATTGTGCACGCAGCGGTCGCGGACAAGTTTGTATATGCAGTACTTATCTCTCTTTGCAGGTACGTGCTTCCGGTGTATTTTCATTACTTACCCGTGATGAAGTTACACCTGAAGGCGCAAATATCATCGGTTCTTCAAGTCGTTTTTGTTAATGTGTGCCATCCATACATGCTGGTGCTTTTCGGAAATCGCAGTGCATGTTTTCACTTTTAGGTAATAACTTTCGTCAAAGAGAACACCCTGACGCTCTGCTCGCTCTTCGTGAGCTGTTATATCAACTTCCCTCACCAGGAGTTGGTAATTGCTTCAAATGCATCGTTAGCAAAACTGAGCGGAGCCATGCACGAGCAAACAACACGGTAGCGGTCGGCCATGGAGTCAGTAGGTACCTAGGGATATCAATGGCGCTGAAGTGATGAATCGGTGCTTTGTGACGCACGTGCACACTATGTATTGGCTGCTGGTTGTACAACGCTGGCACGGCCAATTATGGCGGTAAGTTCTGAATGCTGGTCGAACATCACTGTTGTATTCGGCTGGCACAGCCATTAGTGGCGGAACGTTGTAAATGCTGGTCCAACATCGCCATTCTGTTAGGCTGCCACAGCCATGAATGGCGGTACGTTGTCAAAGCTGGTCCAAAACGGCCGTTCTATTAGCTGGCACAGCCATTATTGGCGGTACATTGTCAACTCTGAGCCATTCTTGGACCATGAACTGCCATTCTATCCCAGACATTGGGCCAACGTTCTGTGGTGCCTGGGTTTGTGCCGAGTTATGCAGAAGCCCAGAATTTCCCGAACAACTTGCGCTATGTCGCTACAGTAGACTTGTTCAAGGGCCGTTGGCATTGCTCTAAAACCAGCACTTGCACCTGCATTCGCGAAAATCGGCCTAGGTTATTGTTATCGTGGACACCGCAAAAACACCACAAACTGGAAGACAATGACGAAATTGTTTTCTACGCTTGTGATTATGCATTGATTGATTGATATGTGAGATTTAACGTCTCAAAACCACCATATGATTAGGAGAGACACCATATTGAAGGGCTCCGGTAATTTCAACCACCTCTGGTTCTTTAACGTGTGCCCAAGTTTGAGCACACGGGCCTACAACTTTTCCGCCTGCATCGGAAACGCAGCCGACGACAACCTACGACCTGTGGTCAGCAGCCGTGTACCTTAGCAACTAGACCACAAAGCGGGTCTTGTGATGATGCAGCGCAACGTAAAAGTTACACACGCGACACAGCAAACTCAGATGCCAGGACGAACAATCATTGAACAAAAATGGTTACCTAGATAATTTTCACTTACCCGTGATCGTTCACGTCGTCATGGAAGTGTGGTGAGCCAGGTGGCGGTAGATCACTGCTGTGGTCCTCGGCACGACGCACAGAATCGCGAAATGGTGTGTCGCTGTATGGTTGAAAAACCATTTCACGCTCATTCGGCGCAAACGTTCTTCAAGTCCGGGGTCCATGTTGAGCAGTGGTCTAAAGCGCCGTGAAACAAAACACAGGCTCCTCGCGTTGAGTGCACAAACAGACGATCCCACCCGCTGGCTCCCAGCCGCCGTCAAGCGCCTGACTTGCGGTGGCTCAGCTCTGGCTTTGAATTACCAGAAGTAGACGGCACGACATCACGCATGCATTTTTCACGTCACGTTGTGACGTGATACAACGCATGCATGACGTTGGCCTTTTGAAGGCGGATTTTAGTCCCGAGCGCTTGAAGAACCGTTGAGGGTGAAAGGCAGAGCAGAGGAGGAGAGTACCTTTTCAGTCCTCATAGCTCCGTTAATTAGGGGGGTTTCGATCGAATTATGCTGGTAATGATTTGCTCAAGTAGTGGTCTAATCAAAAGCGGATTGTGAAAAAAACCGTTTCAGGGATTTTTTAACAGGTATGCATGCAGACTTGAAGAATAAAGTACCTTTCTCTTTTAATTATTACTTTGTAGTTGCAAAAACAGCTTGAGAACAATTGCTTTATGAAGTGAACCAGAAGTAGTTAAGTCAAACTGTGCCTCCATAATGATGCATCACGACAATCATGTTTTAAAGAGTGGTTTTAGATTAAATACTCAAGAAACAGATCTACTAAAACGGGACCTACACGCTTAGATGATGCAAGGCAGCAGCCACAAGAAACCCTACAATTGGCAAGAATTATGAAAGTGGAACCAGCAGGAGCTATGGAACTTGAAAACATCTGTTTCACAGAGCACTTACTCTTGAGGAACACAAAAAGCTATGCAATAATTTGAGCGGAAGATGCAAACAGGAAAATCTGTAACCGGATATAGTATTAAAGTAAAATCATGCTCGAGAGAAAGAGAGAGAGAGATATGGTATTAAGAAAGGCGGGGAGCTTCACCGCAAAGGAAGTATCTGGTATGCTACCCTGCACTTTGGAAGGAAGACAGAAAGGTAAGGGGAACGAAATTTGACAGAAAGAGAGAGTGGAAGGAATCGAATAGACACACACACTACAATATCACAAACGATTGACGAGGAGAATTAATCTCAAAATCTTTAGGAGGACAATCAAAGTCGTAATAAATATATACACATTCTGAGCCTTCGGGCAAAAAAATGGCAGCATATACACTGGATGAATGATGGAGAGCGGGGCGAAGCATCTGTCCGTCTATTTGTCTTGCTTCCGTCCGTCCATGCATCCATCTGAGTGACTGTCCATGCGTCCTTCCGCCCGTCCACGCGTGCGTCTGTTCGTGCGTCCGTCCCTGCGTTCGTTCATGCATCCGCCACTGCGTCTGTTCTTGCGTCCTTCCATGAATTTGTCTGTGTGTTCGTTTGTTCATCTTTTCAACACTCCAAGTATCACCCCCTCACATCTTTTCATCATACCGCATATAGAAGAACCTCCATCCAGCGGACGTTACAAGGACTAAACGAGAGGTGGCATACACACACTTTCTTACGGCTTGTGCTTCGTTTCTGCTTCCCACCTTCAACCACCCCAAATTCATACTATATACTAGTTCACTGTATTCATGGCACAGCGGCCTAACGCTCGCTAAAAATTTCTAAAACCAAGGAAGTTGCGCCCAACGAGTATGACGTAGCAACCCTTTCTTGTCAGATAGTGCTCAATGTACATGCCAATGGCTGCTAACGCGGAATGAGAGACAGAAGAATTCGGCTTTTAGTTAACGCGCACGCTGCGAATTTTTTATAGTTCAACAATGCACAGGAGGTATCTCCCACCGGCACCACCTTGCAGCTCAAAGCGTGAGACATGTTATGCACTACTACGAGGGACGAACGGGTGCTGCTTCAAGGAGCTTCGCTCTTAAAAGGCTGCCCAGTTTGGTTCTAAGCTGCCTTGACAACTGTTTGCAGTACTCAAGTATCTAGTAGTGGGTGTGACTGATAAAAATACAATAGAGCAGCTATTTCACGGGCTCTGCTCTTACAGCTTTGTTGGGAACTCGCATCGTCATGAAGGCATTTTATGTCTTAATAATAACTGCGTGCAAGTATACATCGGCCGAATATAAAGCAATCGTAAAAAAGTGTGTTAATTATTTACACCCAAGCTATCATTCACGGCATACACAGCAAACACCATGCCTGCAAAACACACTGTCTGCAAGCAAATATAATCATCAAATTGCACCGCGATGAAATGCCACACTAATACAGAAAGACGATCACTCACAACAAGCAAAGTAGACACCAACATGGAGAAAGCACGCCTGCTGAAAACACCGTGTTGTTGGTAAGAAACCTAAACCATGAATTGCAGTATCATGAAAGGGTCCAGTAATCTGCAAACAATATCACCCACAGCAAATCTGGGAGATTACAACAAGGAGATGCCAAGCCTGCACACACACTATGAAACACACAAATAACACTAGACCACTGCTGTCCTCTTGTCAATTGTCCAAGGCCTGGCTTCAGCTTTGCTTTGACTGCAAAGCCTATGTCAGTTTGAACAAAGGCACCTACCGATTGTGATTCCCTTGCTCGAGAAGGTCGAGCGAGAAGACACACAACTGAAGCAAGGCTGCTAATTAGATGCCATTCTTTCTCCACATGACTTCACGCAGATTTCTAAGTAGTAAATGTAGAAGTAGCACCATGTTTATGCAGCTGTCTGGGCGAGTGATACATTTGGTCAACTGCAGTGTTTTTATAGTTGGTCACAACACAAACGGCTGAGGCATATGTCACAAGTGTGCTTCTTTCTCATTAACATGCTACCCTTCAATTCAATGCCTTAAGTTTTCATTATTACTGGTCCCTTAACAACACCTTTCTTCTATGGAATTCAAGGCGTGAACGGTTGCAGTCTTAATGAATTTTTCTTTCTTCAGTATAGGTAGCTTCGCTGCTTGCTTTCTGTAGTAGTTCCTTATTTATTCCATTTTTGTCTACCAAGTCTGCTATTGCAGGCTAAGCTTTATAAGCAGCATGTTTGGTCTAGACAGAGTAAGTATGGTACCCTGTCCGCAGTTAGGCGAGCTCCCCTTTCTGTTCCAGCGTGGTGTACATAAGTAGCAACATGTTTATGCAGCTGTCTGGACGACTAATATATTTGGTCAATAGCAGTGTTTTTCTGGTTGGTCGCAACACAACAAAGGATTAGCTGCATTTATCACATTGTCAACTATTAAATTAGAGAATTAGCTGGAAGTTGTGTGTGAGCTGCCACGGCTTGGTGAACTTGGCAAGCTCTGTACATGACAATTGTGGACTATTGTCGCTAGTTCGCACAAATGGGAATTCATACCTGGAGATGTCTCTTAGTGACCATCTTGTCGCGCTGCTGCTCATTGTTACATTCATGCAATTCTAGGATTAAGGCAGTGCAGAAAGAACCGAGTCGTTATTTAGCTTGCCGCTCCAAGAAGCGAAGGGTGCAGTGGGTATGCTCTTTGTTGCGTGTCAGCACAGAGCGTGCATGAAGCTTTCATTTCTGGTACTGGAGTCACCTTAGTTGGAGGACCGAAATCTGATCTGTTGTAGGTAAGGGCAACAGGCCCGCCGGCTAGGGAAAGTTGAAGGATCACCGTCCGTTCAATAGATGCACTTTCTTGACTTTCAACGGTGAAATAAAGCTGCAATCACTGTGCGAACAGCATTCAGTTTGCCCACAACCGCTGAATATGCACTTACGCGCTCGGATGTCTCTGCTGTTGACGCAATTTGGGCAGAAAGATCCGCATCAAGTGAGCTCACGATGTTGCTTAGCTGTTGTGGGGAAGCACTCTGCTTTTTTCACCAGAGGTTGTTGTCTTCGGTCACACTTGAACAACTCTTGACGCTTGACTAGGCCACCCTAACTTGACATCTTTGACCGAGTATGCAGAGCACAAACACACAAAAATAAGATGCTCTATGCTAATGTGTTACGGTGATGATAATGATCATAATAGGCAGTCGAAAATGAAATCACACGAGTTTTGATATCACCGTCACTTCAAGGTGGTTTCATAACATTAAAAAAGGTAAGGAACATAAAAAGTGAGACAAAAGCTGTTTGCTAAGGACCGAAATAACTGTATGCACCAAAATATCCGCAAGACAACGCTAAACCTATTGAGGCTTGTTTAGCAGGTTGATTGTGCATGCATGCAGTGTGTTAAACTTAGCTGATTGAACTGCATCCAGATTTTGCGCCATTGGTATCGTCTTCTGTGACAAGTCTTCTACCTCACTATAGGCTCACAAAAATTGTGAAGCTTGCTCACAATTACTCCTAAAGTATACCTTGCTTTAAGCGCTCGTTCAGACTCAGACTCAACAAAATTTTCCTGACCCCAGGATCACACTCACGAAAATTTTCTTCAACCAGGCTTACTCAGACTCAGACTTCCCAAAATATCACTCACTTGAACTCATTCAGACGCACCTTCACAGCTAGATCTTAATCTGAAAGAATCAATTCAATCATGACTCATATGAGTGCAGCAAGGCGTCGGTGCTCTTTAACACGAGCATCTCACGTCATTGGTGTGCTTCATGGCGCGTTTTGATACTGTACCCTCGATGACGAGTTTAAGTGAACGATGCTGTTTAATACACGTGAGTCACGGTGAGTATAAACGTTAATCTAGACAAGACTGGTGGTAATGCTGAGGGTTAGTAGATAGGGTTGGGCAAAAAAAGCAATGGATCTACTCAAGAAATATGTTTTGCACTTAGAACTTGCACTCGGGAAAGCTTTCTTTAACTGGACTTACTCGGACTCAAACTCGCAAGAATATCACTCACCCGCAATGCCACCCAAGGTTCGATCTGAACCTCGTTGAGTCTCGAATGAGTTTGCTGACGTGTGTACGTTCTCACTGACCTCACTGATTGCATAAAATTTGTACCTACTGGCATTGGAGAGGGTCCTGTTCCGAACACTCCGAAAAGTGCACAAAAGGAAGCTCACGGCGACAAAACCTGTTTGAAATCGCCCAGAAAATATATGTTCTTAGACCATATGGTCACATTGAGGCAACGCGTTAATATTCTACAGTAGACCCTGTTTCGCCGGGAGTGTAGTGAAGTTCGCAGTGCCAAAGTGAACCTTTTTTATGTTAAATTTGCGCTCATCAAAAGAGTCGGCTGTCGGGCGAGTTGGTGCTTGGACATAAAAATCATCGTGAAGGCGCACCTACACATACCACACAGAAAGAGACACACGAGTACAGGCGCAAACTACTAGCTGGTTTTATTCAAAGAACATCCCCATCTTTATATATCAACACCCTATGCAGGGGCACCGCCACAACAACCACAAAAATTTAAACCAGACCAGAAAGGAGTTGGAACTCAGCATTGTGCAGCGCAGTAAATGTTTCACCTGCACACTCGTCACTTGCTTTTTTTTTGCGCCCACACGACGCATTCTCACGATGGTTTTTATGTTGCGCTTATCAGAAGTCTCCAAAACGAGAATGCAGTCATGTATAAAAAATATTATTACAATTCACACCTAATATACCTAAAATTACCAAGTAACGAAACAAACAATAGCCTTTAAGAATGGCTCTGGCTTTGATGGTCTCGGAGGCTATACATTGTCAACATTGGGTCCCGCCTTGCAACATGGGCTGTTATAGTCGCGTGATAGCATTTCGCGCTCAAAATAATTCAGTGTTCCACTGCGGTCTCTTCATCAGTAGTTTTAGTTTATATAGAGCCTGTGTGGCTGCATTTATCGGCTTTGTGTTCTGCGGTTGCCCCTTCCTGCCGTTTCCAACTAAGCAAGACGTTCGGCGGCGGCAACGGCTTCCGCCTGAACACTCCTCACGCAGCATGATCAGGTAAGTAGCGGGATCTGTCACAAAGACCATTTGGAGTGTTCTCTTTTGTAGCCTTTGTGCCATCGCATGCTTCATCGCTATTATTCCGACTTAAGGGAAATTCTTACGGGAATTTTTAATTGCAATGTGGTTCCCAAATAACGTTTTGACTCACGTCTTGACCAAACTCAATCCAGAATAATTTGCACCGCTCGGCAATGATTATTGTTGATTGCGATTAAAAAGTGCGACCCAACTGCCGTACTGACGAGGAAAAGTGCTCGTATGAGACCGATGCAATATATTTATGCAGCCAAAAATAAATGTGACATTTGTGCGTTCTTCACTTTTAATATCTCGACTTATGTAGTGTATACGACGTATGCAGAAAATAAAGTAAAACAATATCAACTATTCTATTCTCAGAATCATTGTTAGGTTGCTCTGTGTGAGTGTCTACAAAAATTGGTTCTTTGAATGAGTGGCAGCCCCTTGTTGGTTTAAACAACGGTTTCACCATTGTTTCCCCGGGCCACCAGGTTTGCCGTAATCTCTTACGTTGCGTCTGTTATCGTAACCTTCTGCGTTTGGATCAAGCAGCATTACTATAATTGTACTCCATTTATTTGTTTTATAGCAATAATGTATTTTACTCCAATACGTTTGTGAGGTGAACAAGTATAATTCTATTATGGCATTGTAAACAATTGCAGCATGTAAAGCATCTCCTTATCGACGTGTTGACTATTCATTTGCTCGAACCGCTTGCAAATAATTGAAAAGTGACTAATTGAGTGCAACTTTGTTAATAATTGTATATTATTATTTATAAAAATATACTTCGTTTACAGGTAACCAATCTCGACACTAGGACTGCCAACCACTCAAACGTTGACCATAATCAGAATGACCTAATGTTTAAAAATTAACAGAGTAGAATCACCCCATGTTACAGACTACTTGCAAGTACTACACAGTCTTCAAAGCTCCTTCAATCTACTTACAGGTTCGGAAATGCCTTCTCACTGTTGCGCGTATGCTATAAAGGTTTCATAGAGTCTATTATTGAGACAGCGTCCCATGTGATTCATGTACCCTACTGCTGCATGTCAGTGAATTTGCACATCACGCTTTTAACGTATGTTACATACGGCTGCCTGTGATGAGTGCTGCAGTGTTTTCCTCGTTTCATCTGAGCGATGAATCTGCGTAGGTCAAAGTCAAACAGTTTTGGGGACCATAAACACTACTTCAACTCCAGCACTTGCTCTCTATTTTCTAGTAGAGTTTGTGAGAAACAGTGTGCATGCTAAGTGCGACAGTCGTCTTTTTTCCTTACAGCCCTTCAGACGGTCTGTAGCCTCTTTCTACGCCTGGGATACCTCGTATGTTCAAGCGAATTCTCGGCTAGAGGCAACTCGTCTGGAGTTGAACCTGCAATATTAAATCTAGACACTTATTTGGAAATTACTTTTACCACCTTGTGTTAAGGTGATTTCTACAGAGCACTCTGTGGGCTACGTGCATGGCCAACCTCTTGGCCCCTTTTGTGTGCGCCAATGAGAAAGGCAGCAATGGCTTCCATGGACGAGACCTATACTATCAACTTATGCACCATTTTGTAAAAAGCTGTGTTAGGCACAGGGATTGTATTGTGAAACATTCGGGAATTTTATGTGGTGCCACAAGGTGCTGCAGCTTGTGCTGCGACACTTTCATACTGGGCCTGACAACCTGCTTTCAGTCCACATATTCTTCCAATTTAAACAGTAAAAAATGATCCACCTAGCAGGAGATCTTGCAGCACTGAACCCTAGCCGTCTATTATTATTGTTCCTTCAAATACTCGTCAAGCGCACGTCTCTAAGAAGCGATACATTGCTCGATTCAATACTAATACTACCCCGTTACAAATACACCTTTATGACTTAGCGAAAAGCACCTCAAACATCTGCTAGTGACACTAAACACTTTCCGCGGAAGGATAATGCTCAAAAAAAAAACTCGATAGCATCTTTGACGCAGCGCATTAGATCCTTTGCGCTAACAGGCTGTTTATATTTGGTGGATGATTTTCTGGTGTTTCACTGGGCAGAATCAATATGCTGGGAGTAATTGTCGTGCCCACTTTGAAGCATTCTTAGGATGTGCTCCAACCTATTGAAATAGCGCAGCTGCTTCCAAAAAGAGGCACGAATAAATTCCTAAATTTAAGGTTGTTTTTTAAAAATAACACTCATATGGGTGTTATGACCCTTGTGCTTGGAAGCCATTGCTGCTTTTGTGTCGCGGTGTTCAAAAGTGGCTAATGGGCGGAACATGCACTTGCTTTTGCAGAATGCTCTGTGGCAATCGTATCATCACAAACATGTGGATGATGCATTCTCCGAGTAACCATCCCATTTTAATATTGTGGGTGTCACTCAAGATGTGTTGTAGTTGGAAGCTGTGAGTTTGCTGAGGTATGTGATGAATCCTAGACGTGACGAGAAGGGGCGAGCCACAGCGAAGGCCTAAGAAAGGAAAAAGGCAATTATAGTACATTGCATATACAATGTCTCTCGCAGACTCAAGGAGGTTGGGAGAAAGTGTTGAAGTATGGGTGATTCACTTTCTTGACTGTGCAGATCTACCTTTTGAATGAACTGAAAAGGCTGCAGCTGTGATCACAGGCAAAAGCGCTTAGCATGTTTTAAACGCATGGAGAACACAATACCTTTAACAAAGAAAAATGAGCCTCAAAAATTTCCTTCTCTTCATCCATAGCGAGGGTTTTGTTCCTGTAGACCTAATGACTTTATGTAGTTTAGGAGGGCTAATTGCCAGCTGCTAACACGTAAGAAGATTACGTGGTACGAACTGTGCCCACTAACACTCCCAGGTTTACGTGCTCAAAAACACTCGATAATGTCGAGCCGGGGGCAGCCGCCACTTTGGCTCAATTGATAAGAGCATCGAATGCATTATCCGAAGGCTGTTGATTGATTTGTGGGGTTTTAACATCACAAAACCACCATATGATTATGAGAGATGCCGTAGTGGAGGTGTCCGGAAATTTCAACCACCTGGGGTTCTTTAAATCTGAGCACACGGGCCTACAAAATCTCCGCCTCCATTGGAAACGCTGCCGCCACAGCAGAGATTGGATCCCGCAACCTGCGGGTCAGCAGCCGAATATACGAATGCTGTAGGTTCAGTCTTTCTCGTTGTAAAGTTGTCTGTTTGTCCATCCTAATTTCTTAACATTTTTATTTGTATTCACTGTACTACAGTTAAAAAGCTACAAATAACATCTAGTATATTTTTCATAGGCTGATTGAAGGACTATATATACATCTGCACTGCTTTGTAACAAATTTCAGTTGGAAGGTGGCGCTGCATCTTTTTGTCTATCCCTCCTCTTAAATTTGCTCGAAGCAGTTTTTGCAGGTGAATTCACGTGTGGAATAGATATGTGAGGACATGCTTGTTGTCAACAAAGTATCAACAAATACTATATGCTGGAACACACTTGAAATCAACTGTACAGTGCGTGTCATACCATTACTTGCAGAACATCCCTTTCGTTTCTGTCTAAGCGACCCACTGCCTTTTACGTCCCAAGTTTGTGTTGGCTTCCACAACCCTTGGAAGTGTTTTCCTAGCACACTTCTTTGAATGAATAGGGGGCAGACTTGCATGGGAGCACAAAGGCTCATGTTCTTGCTTTTGCTGCGCATTTTTATGGGTCATGCGTATTTACATCTCAGAGGCAATTATCGCTGCACCCAGAAACCTTCATTGAAGAACGTTGTTTGTGCGGTGACGACGTCCATGTGGTTTTGTGTTCATGTAGCCAACTATGTTCACATGAAAACCACCTTACGTCCCACCTCACTTGTTTAGCGCCCTCTGATACCGAAATCATGTCTTAGCACTGTAAAATCTTTTTCTATGTAACTAACCGTTCTATCATCGAGGAGGTCGTTAACTACTTATTGCAACAGAAAAACGCTAGATAAAGATTTTTGGAAGTGCTCATGCTGTGTATATGAAAAAAATTGAGCCCTTAAATGCTCCTTTTGTTCTCTCACTCGCAGGAGGGTCAGTGGTTCGACAGGAATTTTACATAATGATACACTGTGTGAACACGATTTCACTCTTCATACAGCAGTTTAAAGGCTTCTCGGAATCCTTGCGTGGGTCGATGCGTTAGGCCCATTTTTGATGACAGTGTGTTTCTTGGACTTATTTCACGTCAAAGAGTCAGGAAGATATCTGAGGTGGAGGAGATTGCAAGGTCACCTGACGCTTGTGTAAGCATGCTTTCGTTTGCACCTCTGAGATAAAGAACATTCTCTTCTGGTGGGATTTAGGGATTCGAGCAGTTAGGCTGCATCTTTTTCGTTTCGCTTATTCTTTTATTTTTATTCTGGTTCATGTTTTCATGCTTTTATTTCTTGTATTTTTTCTGTGTACAGCTTACCCATGCTGTCAGAAGGTGGACAAGTTAACAGAAAAATTTTGGTGTTGCAAAGGTTTCGTTGTCGGAAAATAACACAGTACTTACTGAAATACATAAGATGCATACCATCGGGAACATCAATTGAGGACAGAATAGAAAAGGCGTCGTTCGCAACTAACTTTATTCTCGGAAAATCAGCGAAACATATAAGCTTTGCAATAATGCGAATGTACAATGCCAAACATGCCATTAAAAAACATGCAATAAGATTGACCAGAAAAGAATGATGACAAAAAGCCACTAAACGAAAAAACATTCTAAAAAACAAAAATGCTTCCATTATTTTACGTGCTAAGGTATCATTACTCTTACCAAAAACGTGTACACTAGAAAACCTAGCCTCAAACTTGCAGGAACCATAACGTGCTGGCAAATATTTCGAAAGTTCATTTTAGATGCGGAAGCATCTTATACTCGCGCCTTGTAGTGCGCCGTCCGCACCGCTTCTCGAACATTCGACAGCTGACGCGCGCGCATGCGCCGTCGCGCCGTCGCCATCTGTGCCGCGCACGCGCTTTTCCTTCGAGAACATTCGACAGCTGACAGCGCATGCGCCGTCGCGCTGTATATATACTCAAGGTCGGCGCTCGCTCGCTCAGTTGCCGCTCGTCCGTTGGTTTGTACGGCGCGTCGACGTCCGAAGTCGCCGTGAAATGAATGCCAACGAATCCACAAACACACTGATCGACGTCCCTTCGACCAGCGCCGCCCTTTCGCATACGTGTGTACGTGTTCACTCATTTAACACCCCCTCCTACAACCACGTTAACCAATTTAGCCATCGACCCAAGTAAGTCGCAATTTAACACCCCATTTCACAACCACGTTAACCAATTTAGCCATCGACCCAAGTAAGTCGCACTTTAACACCCCGTTAACCAATTATATGCTCCGCATCCTCCTCAGTGTTCCCCCGAGGGAAGCTGCGGGCAATTTTTTCACAGGATGTTCTTGTTCCCTAATTTTGTCCTTTATGGACCGACACATTTGCCTGCACAATTGATTCGTTGTGTCTGCATAACGATAAAAAACAAAGGCATCAAGCTTACTGTAGGTAAATTTTTACCTGGTCAGTGCATCTTAGTGTTTTCAATAATGGCAAACGCCAAAAGTGTGACGGTCGGGCCAATAAAAGGAGTGAAGTCTGCTTAAAGGAGATGCAAAACGCTGTGCAGTTTACACAATTTCAAATTACATCAAATGATACAGATCAATCTCACAGCCTTTGTTTGAAGGCCGCAAAACTGATGTACATTAAAAATATCACGTTTTAGTAGTGCCCTATTCGTTCGTAAAGACAACCTTCCAGCATAATATATAGAGGCTGTTAAACTAAATTATCTAGAACTAGCTCATTCGTAATTACTTTCTAAGTACCGCCATGGAAAAACTCAAAACCCTAATGAGTCGTTGGATTTTCGTGTGTGCACGCCTCGGGCACCAACAACAGCGAATATGCACAATAGATGCTATGATCAGTTTTAAATTATCGCGAAATAGCCCATGTGGAGGTGTTGAGCAATTTTTGAATTTCGCCAGCGCACTGCACAGTGCAAAGCCTATGCACCCTTGAACTGCGTCAACACAACTGCGCTGAAGCGGCTGCATAGCAGGCGAAAATGAGGCTCGCTAGGCAAGATGTCCTAACACAACAAAAATAATATTGGTGATGAGACCGGTGCATATTGAATGGGTCTGCCAATTTTTCGTTATTTTTTTTTCTTTTGAACTCAATCAGATTTTTAACATTGTATTCGGTTATCTCAAAACATGCTTTTTTTGTACTTTCATTTCTTTTTCTCAGCAACCACAATATTTAGAATAATATATTTTTGCAGTATTTATATGACGTATCAGCGATTTTGCTCAGGCCAAATTCTTGTTGTGTGAGGAAGTTGTCTTCCGCAAGGCAACATACAATAGCTATTATCGAGGGTAATTAGGTACCTGAAACAGAATATATCCAATAAAGAGAAATACAATTTATAGTGCTAAATCTGCTTCAGCGAGAAGCGTTTGAGATCACAATGATTGTAAAGTAATTACTGTGGGGCTTAAGATTATGGAGAAAAAGGTATTTAAACTTACCCTAAAGTACATGGTGCGTATAGAGCGTACCTTGTTCTCTTAATTTGAGGTACTTCTTCCATTCTTGCTCTGGTGTCAGTTCACTGTGGCGTGTAGCGAAAAAAGTCGCAGCTAAGAAGTAAGCTATTTTTTCAATCGCCGCACCGCGCCTCTCGCTCAGCTGATGCGAGCTAGAGCTGCGCGAGGATGAGAACAAGCTAGGCACTTGGTGTGTCGGACATGGACAGCCACCGCGGCTCCGCTTCAGGCGTGGAATAAAGTGGCGAGAGAACGATAACGAACACGTTGGCCGCTGTGCCGTCTTCTTCTCTCGCTACATTGGTGACCCGGAGAACACGCCCTTCGCCTAACCACCCGCTGCCGTTTACCCGCGACTTTCAGGTTTTCCCTGCGTCGCAGCGTGCTGGACCCTCCGGCCCGAAGCTCTCATCTGACCGCAACCTAACTTCCCCGACAACATCTCCCTCCACCTTGGGTCCGGCCACTAGCGCAGTGATCCTCGCACCCGGTCACAGATCCGACGAGGTGCTTGAAGTCGTTCCTGCTGCCGACAACCTGTCCACCACGAAGTGCGTTTTATCGAAGTCCTCGGCCGATGGTCCTTCTGGCACGCTTGCTACCTGCACGTTTTCCACGAGAGCGACGGCAGGTGACACCGTGGCCCCACCAGACTCCATGACGACCACCTTGCCGCCTGCCTCGGAGACTGGCACAGGTGACCTTTCTCCCGTTATTGACTTCCCGACCTCGAAGCTTTCGCCTTCAACAACGTCCAATAAACGATACTTAACCTCTCGTCTGGCCACTAGCGACGCGTGTCCTGCGCCTGACTGCCCATCCGCCACGGTTCTCGACATTTGGGGTGAAGGCAACCAGTCAGCCACGGGGTTTGTGTTATCATCGTCCTCGGCCGACGACACTGCAGGCATGCTTACCACCGGCTCGTCTCGGCCGACCTCCATGGCTCACAACACGGCTGACACGTCAGGTGCTACGACGGCAAACATCACCGAACGCCCTGGTGTCTACCATGACTAAGGACATCGACACGCCTGCTATTCACCTCCCGGTCGCGAAGGCTACAGTGTCGACAATGCCCGAAGGTGTTTTTTCACTCGCCTCAATGATCTGCGTGTCCTGCCAGCAGCAACCATCCTCGCCCTCGCAGTCTCTCGCAGGCGAAGTTGAAGCCACAAGCTGTCAACCACGACCAAACTTCCGAGATGTTGCGACTATGACCGACGCTCCTGAGGACGACGTGCCTGGTCTGCCTATGTCACAGCAGACCGCACATTTCACGACTGGCATACAAGCACCCATCTTCCATACCGACTTGCTCATGAACCGACGTACGCCGACTACTGAAGGTGTTTCCCCAAGTCAAGGTACGCCCACTGAGCCTCCTCCAGAGTCCATATCTGCTGGATCCCATGACACGCCTCCTACTGAGTTCTTGACGGAAACCGTAGGCGAGCTGGCGTGTAACTGGACTGTAGGCACACCCTTTTACAAGCCGCATACGTCATTCACCTCTACTCAACGTGTACAATCCTACTTACTCACTGCCAACATAAGTGGTCAAGTCCACTCATATTCAAATACCACTCACGTCACGACACCTGCGTACCGACATCGGCACCAGTGCTGTGCACGCCCGCGAAAGCACCGTCAAAGCCATTGCTTGTCGATGGGTGGTCTGCAAGACTTCACTACGCCACTTCTAATTGCTTCGCGCGCAGGGGCCCAATCAGCTTTTGTGCACCCGTCGTCACCTCACCCTGAACGCCTCTCTACCTGCAATGCTCACTCGCGACACCCTGTGCGCTCACAGCTAGCCCCAGCTGGTCATCCTGTCACCCACTTGTGTGCAAACACAGTTTCCGAACGCTTACTTCTTCGTCCTCTGCGCAGCTCCCAGTGTCGCCCACCAGAGACCCACCGGTTCCCGATGGTCACTAGACGTTGACAAACTGGACTTTCTAAACGGACACCCTTGCGGATTGTCGTTCATGTATATAGTCTCTTTCTTTGTTATATACACTTCAAATCTCGCAAAGCGCTAGTGGGGGAGCCCTGTAGTGCATGATCATCTTCATCATTTTTTCAATCACCGCGCCGCGCCTATCGCGCAGCTGATGCGAGCTCGAGCTGCGCGAGGATGAGAACAAGCTAGGCACTTTGTGTGTCGGACATGGACAGCCACCGCGGCTCCGCTTCAGGCGTGGAATAAAGTGGCGAGAGAACGACACGAACACGTTGGCCGCCGTCCCGTCTTCCTCTCTCGCTACATATTTGTCGGGCTAAACTGTTGCGATAATCATTTTAGTGTACCCAATTATTTTTGTACCGGTCATTTTAGTTTAATCTAACCCGCTTTTGTGGCCCATACCATCTTACGATTGACGAAGGCTACAAAGCACAATTTGACGGCATTGAACTCCGTCAAGCTGTGACCTTAAATTTCTCACACCTTAAATGGGCTGATTTGGCAGTACGAACAGCCAGAACTACGAAAACGGCGGTGCAAGAGCACCGCCGTTTTGTTTGTTTGCACGAGCTTTTGCTTTCGTCCAACAAGCAAAGCTGTATTGGTCACCGGTACACTACTTAGGAAGAACGAAGTAGTAAATTTGCCGTCGTATATTTTTCAGGCGTACAACAAGTACAGCACAAGATTTAGGTTAAAAAGCCGAGCTTGATGAACTTGAGTCACTGAACAAATACGTCTATACTACCAGATCTAGTAGCTGAAGTCCTGTACACGATGATGATTAGTGGAGTTTATTGGCGCAAAGGCCAGATGTGGCGAAAGAGCGCCACAGCGATGATAATTAACTGTGCGATGTGCAATGTAGATAAAACTGATGTGACGTGGCTGTAAATGACCTAAAAAATTGTCGCTGTAGGTGGGTAAAATATATATAAATATAGTGAAAGTATGGGCAATGACTAATGATGTGTGCTATGCAGACATAAAATGGTTTAAAAGTGGTATGTATGTGAAATAAAAACTTGGCATGGAGCACCAGTGCCTCGACAGAGCCCTTAAAACAAGAGCATGGAGGCCTGGGCTCATTGAAAGCTGCTATCAAAGCGGCATCCTCTGAACAGAGGAGGAGAGGAGGAGGAAGAAAGTTTAGGCGGAAAGACAGGGAGGTTAGCCAGTTCTTAGACCGGCTGGCTACCCTGTGCTGGGGGAAAGGGGTGAGGGGAATGATAGATGTTAAAAAGAAATGCTGCGAAGAGAAAGAAAAACTGAAAAAAAATCTGCTTCAGAGGAAAGGCAACATCAAAGAGTATAAGACACTAAAGTCTGTCTCTGAGGCCAGTTGTCCCTCTGAACAGAGGATGTGCTATGATGTGCTAGAGGATGTGCTATGATGCACATCCTATAGCACATCCTCTGAACAGAGGATGTGCTATGATGTGCTAGAGGATGTGCTATGATGTGCTAGAGGATGTGCTTTTAAGCCCAACAGGTTCATAGCTCTGAACAGAGGATGTGCTATGAACCTGTTGGGCTTAAAAAAACCCGCAGCTTATCTCGGGGGAACACTGAGGAGGATGCGGAGCATATAATTGGTTATCAGGGTGTTAAAGTGCGACTTACTTGGGTCGATGGCTAAATTGGTTTACGTGGTTGTGAAATGGGGTGTGAAATTGCGACTTACTTGGGTCGATGGCTAAATTGGTTAACGTGGTTGTAGGATGTGGTGTTAAATGAGTGAACACGTACACACGTATGCGAAAGGACGGCGCTGGTCGAAGGGACGTCGATCATTGTGTTTGTGGATTCGTTGGAATTCATTTCACCGCGACCTTGGACGTCGACGCGCCCGTACAAACCAACCGACGAGCGGCAACTGAGCGAGCGAGCGCCGACCTTGAGTATATATACAGCGCGACGGCGCATTCACTGTCAGCTGTTGAATGTTCTCGAAGGAGAAGCGCGCGCGCGGCACAGATGGCGACGGCGCGACGGCGCATGCGCTGTGAGCTGTCGAATGTTCTCGAAGAGAAGCGCGCGCGGCACAGATGGTGGGCGACGGCGCGACGGCGCATGCGCGCGCGTCAGCTGTCGAATGTTCGAGAAGCGGTGCGGACGGCGCGGACGGCGCACTACAAGGCGCGAGTATAAGATGCTTCCGCATCTAAAACATTCAATATTGGGCTGTCCTGTACACGTATCAGCGAACCTAACGATATTGATCTTGGCAGAGTATTGTAGAAAAAAAAACTATGTTGACGCTATATTTTTACCGTGGTTATATGCAGACGGGCGTAGATGAGCGCGCATATCAATGACGTCATTCGTGACACGTGCTGTCGGTATTACATAAATATGACTTTCTCAAATGTTGGTAACTTTATGGCGTGTTCGTGATCCACATGTAACAAGTATGTGTAGGTGGTGAATGAAGCCATAGAACTAGGCGAAACATCAGCATTTCGCATACATGTTTCACACGGACATTATTAAAGGTGGTCAGTGAGAATCCAGATTAACCGCAAGCTGGTTAAGGTGCTAGGTGGGGCTACATGGTCATTATTATTTGTGATCAGGTCCGATTGCGGTCAAGAATATCAAGCTACGCGCGTTGCGATCGGGCTGAGAGACCGCGATTTTGTGTTTTCTGCACCCCCTGGCCGAGCTTGTTGAAAGCAAAAAGAAACGATAAAATGCGGCATAGTTTCGTAAACACATATAAAAAGCTAGATCTTCATCTTTAAAGAAGTTTTTACTGTATTATTTGGAAGAATGTCTTAAATATTGCATATTTCATTATTGGAATGCAGTTATGCGAAAAGTAGGCGATAAGCCAACGAACGTCGCGCTAAGTTCAACTCTCGCACCGTGGAAGCAGTTCGAGCATCTCGAAGCAAACTGCATATGAGTGTCACCTGCTTTTCGACTGCGTCGCAGTGTAAGCGCACTTCGTGGTCGAATGAAGCAACATTTACAGTAATTGAACGTTAGTAGGAGCGACCGGAAGACTTTAGGCACCAGAAATGAAACTCTGGCGCGTACAACGAGATTGCCGCTTCGCTGCGAGTACATGACTTCGAGTAGTTGCTATCAGTTATAAAAGATATTAGATATGGTAGGTTTAATGTCACAAAACCACCATATGATTATGAGAGACGCCGTCGTGGAGCGCTCCGGAAATTTCGACCACATCGGGTTTTTTTAACGTGCACCCAAATCTGAGCATACGGGCCTACAACATTTCCGCCTCCATCGGAAATGCAGCCGCCCGCAGCTCCGATTTGATCCCGCGACCTGCTGGTCAGCAGCCGAGTACCTTAGTCACTAGACCTTCGCAGTGGGGCTATCAGTTATAAAGAAGGACCGTAATCTCACGCAGCAATAAGTTTGTGTGGAAGGGAAACTCTATCGAATAATAAATTAATGAAATTGCTTGTGTACTAACACGCAAAGTTTTGATTTTTGAGCACTCTTGCACCAGCAATGTTGCTGACAAAGCGCTATACAGAAATGTAGGACGCTGAGTTTTGCCAATGACATGCTTTAAGGCACGCAAGTGCCACTTGGTGCATT
>WOVY01008475.1:0-27650 GCA_013436015.1 Rhipicephalus annulatus | reverse complement strand
ATACTATGACCGATATATGTGACTTCATGAACAGTTGGGTGTCGTTTTAGAGAATACTTTGACTAAAGACAACGTCCAGAAGTCTTCCAAAGGGTTCAGTTCCATATTATGACCGCTATCTGTGACTCATGAACAGTCGGGTGTCGTCTGTCGTTTTAGAGAATACTTTGACTAAAGACAACGTCCAGAAATCTTGCATTAAGGTTCAGTACTAATATTATGGCCGATTATCTGTGACTTCATGAACAGTTGGGTGTCGTCTGTCGTTTTAGAGAATATTTTGACTAAAGACAACGTCCAGCAGTCTTCCATACAGGATTCAGTTCCAATATTATGACGATATCTGTGACTTCATGAATAGTTGGGCGTCGTTTGTCGTGTTAGAGAATACTTTGACTAAAGACAACGTCCAGAAGTCTTGCATTGAGATTTCAGTTTCTAGTATTGTGACCGATATCTGTGACTTCATGAACAGTTGGGTGTCATTTGTCGTTTTAGAGAATACTTTGAGTAAAGACAACGCCCAAAAGTCTTCCATACAGGGGTCAGTTGCTATAATATGACCGATATCTGTCACATCATGAAGTGTCAGGCACAGTTAGTTGCATTAGAGCACATTTCGACTATGGAAAAGGCCCGAAGGCATTCTACGCAGTATTTGGTTCCTATCTTATGGCCAATATCAGTTGTATCAATAAGAACCAGGTGTGCTTGTTGCATTAGAGAATATTTCGAACACGCACATCAGCCGAAAGCCTGCTACTCTGGCCTCAATTGTAGTCTTATGACAGACTTAAATCTGTCAGATCATGAAGTTGCAGGCATGATTATTAAGTTGACTGATATAAAATATGTTGGTAAATATACTGAAGGTACCAGCATATGCAAGATATTGTTAGTAACTTGGTAGTGCAGGTATAGAAACCCGGTGGTTTGTAAACCTGATCAGGAGGGCAGCCACGCCTCATTCACCGCAGAGGAAGAGGGGGGGGAGGAGAGCTCAATGTCAACTCCGTATATTAACATAAGAGGGAGGGGGTGCTAAGTTACCCCTGGGGAGGGGCACTGGGATAAACTTTTGCCTCCCCCCCTTCCTTAAGGAGAACCCTGCACACGCCTATGATAGACGTACAGTATGCTGGACGCGAATGTTCATTCGCGGGAGCGGCGCACGCACCGATGTTGATTTCTGGTACATACCGCTGTAGTTACTTTGGGCAATGAAATGTCAATTACTTCTAAAATAGTCTAAAGTGTGGTGGTTGAAGCACTATCAAGTTGTTAACGTGTTCTCATATCCTCTAAAACATACATTCCCGCTCCAGTTGAGAACGTGCCGTTCTGTGCTGAACTTGGACAGTTCTAAACCAAAAGATCAAGCAACATTGTGCATCGGCCTTGGACGCGTGGGCCTCAACGCGGTCGACGCGTGCCAGTAGTTGCGCGCCCTTTTCCTCCACAGGCGCGACTAGACGCTTTTGACGCGTAGGCGCGTGCATACGCGATCCAGTGGTTGGCACTTAAGAGCGTCAAACTGGTGGTGAGTGTGGCCGGTGGCTCTCGGTGACAGGAGGCGTAAGTTCGCAGGAAGTGCTGGAACCGCGTCGCATCCATGTTTGTCGTTTTTTGCGTGGCCACCTTACACAATAAAAAATGCTTCATTTGCATTCAACTATGTTTGGCTGTGCTGTATATTAATTCTTACTTCTCTTAATTGTGTATTCTGATACCCAGAAGCGCTAATGACACTGTACGGGCTCCGTCGGTTGGCCCTCTGTTTTGTGGAACGAATGGTTATGAAACAGAAGGGTGGAAGTCACACTTGATTGGACTCGTCATGACGTATTATGCCAAAAGTGAAATTTTGGACATATTGTCGTGAAACACACTTTCCGAATTCAAAGGTACGACTCAAGTAATTGAGTGCGTAAGAGTTGTCCAAGTTCTGTTTGAGCGTTGCGACACCATGATGATGTGTGGCGATTTATGGCGCAAGGGCCAAGTGAAGGCCAAAAAGCTCAATTTCAATAACTAGATAAGTAGACAATGATATGTTGTATGGCTCTATAGGGACCTTAAAATTCCTCGTGATAACGCGGGTAAGAACATAAGTATTGAAATCATGACAGTGGCGTGATATGTATAGTAAAAATGGGTGACAAAAGGTATTGATAATGAAAACATGTGTAAAAATATTTGGAACTAGCACAAGTGCTTCATCAGCGCTCTTGAGTCCAAGGGCAGCGAGGCAAGTGCTTCTCAATGTAGCCACTGCAGCAGCAACCTCTTTTGAGAGGTCGAGCTACGCAATGCGTGGGTATAAGACATGGTGAAAGCGGACATCTCCCAAAAAAGCTAGCAACGAGTTATGAGTGAACAGTGGTTCCCTACCGACGAACATTGCAGGGTGTAAAAGTATATGTTGTCGGAAGGGTAATGAAAAGTGTTGTTTTCTTAGATAGTTTAATTGTTTGCACTGGATTAAAATCTGAAGAACTGTTATTGCTTCACCACATATATCACAGAGTTGTGAATCGCGACCGCACAAAAGATATGAGTGTGTCGTGTATGTGCGCCCTATCCTGAGCCTCGTTAGTGTTACCTCTGTACGACGTGATTTTGGTACTGGCAGCCAATGGCCAAGGTGTGGCTTATTAACGTGTAGTTTGTTTTGTGTGTGTCTATTCCACGTGCTCTGCCAGTAGTCTCTGAGCTTTCGTTTGAGAGACGGCTTAAGATCCAGGGCGGGGATTTACATGGGTGTAGTGGCAGTGCTTTCGTGGACGGATGCAGCAAGCTGATCCGCCATCACGTTGTCTTGAGTCTCACGGTGCCCTGGCACCCAGCACACTACAACATCTTGTTTAAGTGTGTAGAGTGTGCATGAAATGAAGTGAAGTAAGATGAGGACAGGGGTTTTTTGTTTTTTAAGAGTGTGCAGAGCCGTTACCACACTGAAGGAGTCCGTATAAATTACTGCTTTTTGTAGCTGTAAATGTTTGATGTGTTTAGCGGCGACAAGTATCGCATAAGCTTCCGCTGTGAAGATACTTGTGCTTGGATGTAGAGGAACAGCATCCGAAAAGAATGGGCCAACAGCAGCGTAGGACACAGAGGAGTTAGACTTAGGAACATCTGTAAAGAACTCAGGACATCTGTATTTGTGTTGAAGTTCCAACAAGTATGTTCGGATATGGGCAATGGGCACGTGTTTTGTAATTTCTAGTAAAGAAACATCGCATTTTATAGTCTGCCACTCCCACGGTGGCGGGTATGCTACAGGGGCCAATAAACTGTGTTTCAGTGACACACCAGTTTCCTCAGCTAGACCCTTCAGGCGAACTGAGTATGGCTGCCTCATCGAAGGCCTGTTTTGAAACAGAATGAAGCTCGACAAATCATTAATAGTGGAGTATGTGGGGTGCTTCTTGACTGCTTTCACCTTAAGGAAATATACGAAAGACATGTAAGTTCTCTACAGATGAAGTGACCCCTCATTTGACTCAGCGTAAAGGCTTTCTACGCGGCTGGTGCGAAAAGCACCCGTAGAAAGCCGGATGCCCATATGATGCACGCGGTCCAGCATCTTCAAAGCACATTGAGTCGCAGACTGATAAACAACGGCCCCATCATCTAAGCGGGTGCGAAAGAGGCTTCTATACAGATTCATGAGACATTGCCTGCCACTACCCCACGTAGTACGTGGCAACACTTTTAAAACACTCATGGCTTTTAAACATTTGGTTTTTAAATACTTGATGTCCGGTATGAAGGTTAGCTTGTGGGCCAAGATTGGGCCTAAGAATTTACGCTCGGCATTAACAGACAGAGGTTGACCATTCAGCAGAATGTGAGGTTCAGGGTGCATGCCTCTCTTTCGGGAGAACAAGACACATGTGCTTTTTGTGGATTCAGTCGGTATCCGCTTTCTTCTGCCCATTTGGAGACCTTGTTTAAACCTAGCTGAACCTGCCGCTCACACATTTACAGGTTGCATGACCTAAAGCCAAGCTGGGCGTCATCGACATATGTACAATAGAACATATTGCGGGGATGAATAGGTGCAAGGACTTCATTTTGATAATGAAAAGTGTACCACTAAGTACATCACCTTCCTGTACTCCCGCTTCTTGGACAAATGTTTGGGAGAGAACACTGCCCACACGGTCATGTCATGGATTGTGCGATTAGACAAGTAACTGTAGGTTATGGAAAGCATATTACTGCGCACACCCAGGTGAGATAACTCTCTTAGTATGCCAAAACGCCATGTTGTGTCGTATGACTATATATATATATATATATATATATATATATATATATATATATATATATATATATATATATATATATATATATATATATATATATATATTATGGCGTCTGGGTAGAGACAGCGTTTATTAAGCTCAAGGGCTCAGCAGCGAACGGGCAGTCTGAGACCGAGGGTGCACACACTTGAAGATGATTATGGTGACAGTGAGTGAAGATGAGGACAAAGACCCAGACTGATATATACATTGTTACGAATAAATATAGCACCTGGCACTATATAAACTCTTTATTTAGGGTGAACTTGTGCCCGTAAACTCAAAGCTAAAATGGTCAGCCAAGAATGCCTCTTGCTCGCTGACTCCAACTTCGTCGGTCTCTTCCTCTGCCCCTCGAGTCTCGTGTGGGTCCCGTGGCGTAGCATCGTGGCGCGTGCAGGACGGCGTTCCATGGCGCGGCTTTCTTGCTACTTGCTTGGTGGCTTTTACGAACGCGAATTGTGGCAGCGTCTTCTGCGATGTTCGAGCTGTGGCATTAGTCCCCCTCCTAGCACGCATCGCCCCGATGCGTAGAGCCGGCTGACAGTTTCTAAACAGTAGGGCTTGTCGTTGTGTTAGATGATGTGAGTCAGTTCACTTGTTGAGTTCCTGTCGTAGTACGGTTTCATCCGTACTACATGTACAACTTCCGGGAGATTCCGGCGTCGTGTTGTGCATACTTGACCTTCAGGGATCACTTCGTAGTTTAATGGGCCTAGCTGACGAAGAACCCTGTAAGGGCCAAAATAGCGCCGCATAAGCTTTTCTGATAGGCCACGTGCACGTACAGGCGTCCAGACCCACACTTGGTCTCCAGGGGAGTACTGAACATCCCTTCGTCTTAGATTGTAACGGTGCGCGTCAACGTCCTGCTGTTGAATGATGCGGTTCCGTGCTAGTTGTCGCGCCTCTTCTGCCCTTTCTACATATACGCTTATGTCAGGGTCCTCTTCATTCGTGCTGTTGACAGGCAGCATCGCGTCTAATGTCGTTATTACTGTCCGACCATGAACAAGTTGAAATGGCGTGAAGTGGGTTGTCTCTTGTACTGCGGTATTGTATGCAAATGTAGCATACGGTAATATGGTGCTCCAAGTCCGATGCTCGACGTCCACATACATCGCGATCATGTCAGCAAGCGTCTTGTTCAGCCTTTCAGTTAACCCGTAAATTGCGGATGGTATGCGGTAGTTCTTCTGTGGTCGCCCCGCCGCAGTGGTCTAGTGGCTAAGGTACTCGGCTGCTGACCCGGAGGTCGTGGGTTCGAATCCCGGCTGCGGCGGCTGCATTTCCGATGAAGGCGGAAATGTTGTAGGCTCGTGTGCTCAGATTTGGGTGCACGTTAAAGAACCCCAGGTGGTCGAAACTTCCGTAGCCCTCCACTGCGGCGTCTCTCATAATCAAATGGTGGTTTCGGGACGTTAAACCCCACATATCAGTTCTTCTGTGGTCGGTGTGCGTTAGCTTCATGACAGACTGTACTAGCCTGGCAGTGAACGCAGTTCCTTTGTCAGTTTAAGGACTTTAGGTGCGCCATGTCGCAGCGCTATCTGGGTCACAAAAAACTGAGCTACTTCATTTGCGGTTCCTTTTGTGAGAGATGACGTCTCGGCATACCGGGTCATGTATACGGTTGCTACAACTATCCAGCGCTTCCCAAACGATGACATAGGAAATGGTACTAGCAAATCCATTCCGACCTGCTAAAACGGGATTTTTGGTGGCTGTATCAGTTTCAAAAGACCTGCTGGTTTTAGGGGTGGTACTTTGCGTCTTTGGCATTCTCGACAAGATCTTACGTAATGCTGTACTGAATTCATCAATTTTAGCCAGTAATATCTCTGGCTGATTCCTGCTAAAGTCCTACTAATGCTCAAGTGACCTGCCGATGGGTCATCATGACACGCTTCTAAAATTTCCGCTCGCAGTGATGATGGTATCAGCAGTAGGAACGTTTCACCGGTGTGTTGAAAGTTTCTCTTGTACAGAACGTTGTTGCGGAGGACGTAGAAACGTAGTCCACGGACGAAAACTCGTGGTACTTCGACTTGCTGCCCCTCTAAGTATTGAATGAGCAGAAGTAATTCTGGGTCCATTCGCTGATCATGAGCCATCTCCGACACATTCACAGCTCCAAGAAACGCGGAGTCTTGTTCATGCTCAGGCGATGAGGTCTGGACTGGTGCTCGTGACAAGCAGTCCGCGTCATTGTGCTTGTGTTCAGACTTGTAGACTACGGTGATGTGATATTCTTGTAGACGCAGGCTCCATCTAGCAAGTCTTCCGGAAGGATCCTTGAGGTTCACAAGCCAACACAATGAATGGTGGTCACTGATGGTTCTGAAAGGTCTACTGTATAAATATGGACGGAACTTACTGATGGCCCACATAACTGCGAGACATTCCTTTTCCGTAGCTGAATAATTATGCTCAGCTTTCAACAGAGTTCGGCTTGCATAAGCAATAACTTTTTCTTCCCTGTTCTGCCATTGAACAAGAATAGCACCGAGGCCAACATTGCTGGCGTCCGTATGAATGTCCGTTTTGGCATCTTCGTCAAAATTCGCGAGTATGGGAGGTGACTGCAAACGCTGTCGTAACTTAGAGAAGCCGTCTTCTTGCTCTTGGTGCCAGATAAATGGTTCACCTTCCTTCGTAAGCCGTGTCAGTGGTTCCGCAATCTTGGAGAAGTTTTCAACGAAGTGCTTATAGTAGGCACAAAGCCCCAGGAAACGTCGCAGAGCTTTTTTGTCTCTTGGCCTTGGGAAATTTTCAACCGCAGTAATTTTATCCGGATCTGGGCGGACACCGTGAGAACTGACAATGTGCCCGAGGAACCGAAGCTCCCGGAATCCAAAGTGGCACTTTTAGGGTTTCATCGTAAGTGCAGCCATACGAATAGCGTCCAGTACCGTTCTCAATCTCTGTACGTGCTGCTCGAACGTAGTGGAAAAAAGTACTACGTCATCAAGATAGACAAGACATGACTGCCATTTGAGGCCAGAAAGCACAGTGTCCATCATCCTCTGGAAGGTAGCGGGAGCAGAACACAAGCCAAATGGGAGTACTTTGAACTCGTAGAGTCCGTCGGGTGTCACAAACGCCGTCTTTTCCCGATCTCGTTCGTTGACTTCTATTTTCAAGTACCCGCTCTTTAGATCCAACGATGAAAAAAAGTGAGAATTGCGCAGTTTATCCAACGTATCGTCGACTCGTGGGAGTGGGTACACGTCTCGCTTCGTGACGAGGTTGAGTTTTCTGTAATCAACACAGAACCGTATGGTGTTGTCCTTCTTGTTCACCGGTACTACCGGCGATGCCCATGGGCTTTTGGAGGGCTGTATGACATCATCGACGAGCATCTCCTGTACTTGCTTCTTTATCGCCACCCTTTCTTTCGGGGCTACTCGGTATGGATGCTGACATACTGGTCTAACATGCCCTTCAATTACAATTCGGTGCTTTGCTACAGGTGTACGTCCAACTTTCGATGAAGAGGAAAAACACTGCGAATTCCTTGATCAACTCCACAATCTGGTCTTTCTGCAGAGATGAAAGCTCTCGGTCAATATCTATTTTCTCGAGGACACTGTCCACTGTTGAGGGCGTTTCCTATAGTTCTTTTCCTATAGTGCAAACATCTGAGACTTGTACGTAGTCATGAAGTGATGCTATGGCTCCTCCCTTCGCCAAATGCTGTACCTCGTTGGTAAAGTTAGTCAATAGCACATCAGTATATCCGTTCCGCAGGTTCACTAGACCTCTCGCCACGCATATCTCCTTTGTGAGTAGCAGTTCAATATTTCCATCAGCTAGTCCGGCATATTCACGAAAAACGTCGCTTTTCACAGAAACTGTCACGCTGCTACGTGGCGGCACTGTCACACCTTCATTCACAATACGAAGAGACGAAACAATTGGTTGCTCCTCATGACACATGGCAACGGCGTTCTTTGTAGAGAAAGAAACTTGGAATTTCTGCAAGTCGATGAAAGCACTGTTCGCTTGCAGGAAGTCCATGCCCAGAATTGCCTCACGGGAACATTCGGGGAGAACAATAAAACTGCAGACGTACACATGGCCTCTTATTCCCACTCTCGCGGTGCACATTCCTAAGGGGCTGACTAAATGCCCTCCGGCGGTGCGTATCTGCGGTCCGGTCCAATGAGTGAGCACTTTCTTCAGCTTCTTTGCGAGCATGCTACTTATTAATGAGTAGTCTGCACCTGTGTCTATTAACGCTATGGTTTCGACGTCGTCGATTCTGACTTGTAGCTTGGATGTCACGTCACCATTACTGCGCTTGTCCGTCAATGTGTCAGTGTCGTCGTCTGATCCGGTTAGCGATGAAGGGTTTTCAGTTTTCCGAAAATCAGCGACCCTGCCTCCACATGTCGCTGGTTCTAGTTTTCCCGTCGAGGGCTTGGTGAACGACGCCTCGGGAAAGTGGATGATGGGTGTGGATTCGGCGACCTATTGCGCATCAGTGCAATCGACCGCGATTCATGTCGCTTAGTGTTTGGATATGCATAGCGCGAAGATAAATATTCTTCGATTTCGTAAGGGCGCTCACCGTTACGAGGGCAGGGTGCATTCACTGGAAAGCCACGTAGCCCGATCCGATGGTAGTGGCATGTCCGATAAAGATGACCTGCCTCCCCACAGTGGTAGCAGAGGGGCCGCCGGTCTGCCGTGCGCCATACATCACTTTTGCGGGGTCTCACTTCTGGCATCGCCGGTGGCGTACTGCGAGGAAAGGTCGGTGGCATAACGGGAGCTTGTGCAAAGCTCGGGCGTCTCATGTCTTGCCGTACGGCTTGCGAGTACGACAATTGTGGCTGAGGTTCCGGTTGCGTGTGGTGTGGCACCTGAGGCTGCGGTTGAATAATTGCTTGCCGCACTTCTTCACGTACAACGTCCGCGGTTGAGGGCATCGCTGGACGACTTTGGGGGAGTTGTAGTTTCTGGAGCTCCACCTTAACAATAGCCCTCACCATTTCCCGGAGGACGTCAACGTTGGTGGGAGGGTTGTTGACTCCACCCTGACTGAAGAGACGCTGAAGTCTCTGTTGTACAGTCGCGCACGTTGTTGTAGTGTCCTTTCCATGGTCGTTGCCTTGGACCGGAACTCCGCCACAATTCGCGGTGGATTACGCACCAGGCCTGCAATAATCCCTTCTTTTACTCCGCGAATTAGGTGCCACAACTTCTTCTCCTCGGCCATGTTTTGGTCGGCTCGGCGGAAGAGCCGCGACATGTACATGGCCACGCTCTCGTTATTCCGTTGGTTCCTTGCCTGAAGAGCAGCCTCTGCCTTCTCTTTGCGGTCCGTGTTCGGATAGGTTGCGATTAGCTCTCGTCGGAAGTCGTCCCACGACAGCAAGGACGCTTCGTGGTTCTCAAACCACGTACGTGCCGAATCTTGCAGGGCGACGTAAACGTAACGAAGTTTTCGGGCTTCGTCCCAACCATTTAATCGTGCAACGCGCTCGAAGCCTTCATTCCAGTCCTCGGCATCTTCAAAGGTCTCACCGTGGAAGACCTCTCGTGTACGTGGCGAATCCACAATGAGGTGAGATGGAGACGGCATCGACTGGGTGGCCATTGCAGTGACGCTTGTGTTTGAGGTCTCGACAGGTCTTGATGGGTCAATTAGGGGGCCAAACTCGGGCTGCTCACCACGCAGTCGGCGACTTGTGCGTTGGTGCACAGGTGTGAATTATGCTGGCTCCAATCTTCTGGGATCTGGGCTTCTCTCCCTTGCCTCTGGTGGGCTTGGAATCATACCCAGCACGTCCACCAGATTGTTACGAATAAATATAGCATCTGGTACTATATAAACACTTTATTTAGGGCGAACTTGTGCCCGTAAACTCAAAGCTAAAAATGGTCAGCCAAGAATGCCTCTAGCTCGCTGACTCCAACTTCGTCGGTCTCTTCCTCTGCCCCTCGAGTCTCGTGCCGGTCCCGTGGCGTAGCATCGTAGCGCGTGCAGGACGGCGTTCCATGGCGCGGCTTTCTTGCTACTTGCTTGGCGGCTTTTACGAACACGAATTGTGGCAGCATCTTCTGCGATGTTCGAGCTGTGGCAATATATATATATATATATATATGTGTGTGTGTGACGCTACAAAATGGAGACACGTCGTGGTCCAGATGCCACGCGTTTATTCTAATGCACGCGCACTTCCTCTTTGTCGACTTCTCCTAGAATCACCTTGTTTATGCGTCACACTTCCCTCTACCCTCGAGAAAGTCTCAGTTCAGGGGGTTCAAAATAACACCGCAGTTTGCTAACATGCACAATGTGAGAGTTTCTACGTAAGGGTAGCACGAAGCAGTTGATCTCATAGTTCACTGTTGATAGCTTACGTAGAATCTTGTAGGGTCCTTCCATGACGAAACTCAGTTTGCCGTTGTTGGGATGCCATGGTGCCTCGTAAAGGACAAAGTCACCGACTTGGAACTCAATTGAAACAAATTTTCTATCATAAATGACTTTGTTCCTATTGTGGTAGACGATAGAATTGGTAACTGCAGTTTTTCGCGCTTCTTCGACAGTTTCTCCTCGTTGTTCCAATACAGTAGGATAAGATGGAATTCCATACATCAGGAAGGAAGGTGCGTAGCCGATCACTTCGTGGGGTGTTGTATTCGTCAATTACCTCCGGAAGCAGCTTAGTCCAAGACTTCTGTGGTTCGTCATTGATCTTACATTTAGGTCTCGTAACGATAGTCTGGTTTGTCGCTCATTCATGCCGTTGCATTTTGGATGATGAGATGAAGTGAAGAGTTGGTGTATACGATTATTTTTTAAAAACTGCTTAAATTTTCCTGCGGTAAATCCTGTTCCACGATCTGAAAGGAGCTACCGTGGTTTTCCAGAAGAAAAAATTGTTTTTAAGCATGAAATGTAGGTGTCGCTGTTCTCACTTTTATGAGCAAACGCCCATACGTAGCGAGTCGCATGATCAATAACCCAATGCATAAACCTTTTTGACGAGCCATATCCAGAAAATCCTCCAATGGTGTCTATTCCAAAGAGGTCGAAGGGCTCTTCAGCTGGAAGCAGTGATTCAAGCGTCCCGAACTTTTTTTGTTTTCATATTTTTGCATCTCTGGCATGTATCACAATGCCGAATGTAAGTGGAAACATCGGTTACCATTTGTGGCCAATAATATTGCGGAGACAGGAGTGATAGCGTCTTCTTCACTCCAACATGCCCAAAATGTTGATGTGCATTCTTCAGAGTGGTTGGGCGTAGTTCATGGGGCACGTATATTTTCCGTAGTCCTTTTATTTAACGATGATGATGTTATTTTCGAATGAGTGCGTTCCTTTTGAACGCTCATTGTTGCATCGCTCAAGGTCGTCGTGTGTTAGAAGATTAACTATTGGGGCTCTGGAGAGCGCATCTGCTTCGACATTACTTGCACCCTTTTGATGTTTGATGTTCACATCATGCATTGACAGTTTCAAAGACCACCGGAAGAGACGACTTTGAGGATTTTTAACATGCTTCAGCCACTGGAGTGCAGAGTGATCTGTTAACAGTGAATAACTTTCCATGAAGGTAGCAATGCCATTTATCAATGGCATCTACAATGTCAAGATATTCTCTTTCTGTAATAGCATGGTTCACCTTGTGAACCATGCTATTACATGCGGAACCATGCGGAAATAGTAAGCAACAGGATGTTCTTTGCCTTTGTCATCAGGTTGTTTCAACACTGCACCGATGCCTTCGCCAGATGCGTCACAGTACACAGTACATGGTCTCGAAGGGTCGTATATGCGAAGCACTGGTTCTTCAGTTATCCGCTCCTTCAGTTCACGAAAGGCTTGCTCGCATGCTTCTGTCCACACCCACTTGCTGGCTTTTTGGAGTTGTTTTGTGAGTGAAAGAGCGATATCGCTGAAGTGGGGGATGTACTGAGGGTAGGTGTTTAGTGCCCAGAAAAAGCTGGAGATCTTTTTCTCGTTTTGTTGTCGGAAATTTGAGTATGGCAGCCACATTACTTTGCTTAGGTGTCACTGTTCCTTGTGAAATTTTGTGGCCCAGGTATTAAATGCTGCAGCGTGCAAATTAGCCCTTTTTTTCGTTTGAGTTTTACGTTCTCGGTTTTGAGAGCTTTCAATAGCGCCTCAAGGTGTCGTATATGATCATTAAATGTCTCTGAGTATACGACCACATCGTCAAAGTAATTAATAACATTAGTGAGCTTATGTTTCACTATCATCTTTTTCATGGCTCTTTCAAATGTAGTTGGAGCATTCTTCAACCCCAGCGGCGTTACCAACCACTCAAAATGACCATCAGGCGTGACAAATGCAGTTTTCTGAACATCGTCAGGATGCATTTGGACATGCCAGTATCCCGACGTTACGTCAAAAGTAGTAAAAAACTCCGCCTTTTCCAAGTGGTCAAGAATATCATCTATACGTGGAATTGGTTTAATGTCGGGTATCGTTATGGCATTGAGTTTACAGTAGTCAATACATAGACGAGGCCGTCCTTCACCTTTCTTTTCTGCTAAAGTGAAGGTGCGGCGTTGGGCGATAATGAAGGCCTCACAACATCTTGCTTGAGGAGAGCGTGTTTGTTGGTCTCCACTTTGTCTGCCTGTGAACATCGGTACGGTGCTCGACGAATAGGGACAGCATTGGTAAGTGCGATCCTATGTTTCTCAGTAGTGATGCACCCAATATCTGTCTGAGATTTCAAAAATATCTCGTCATACTTGCTTTAAAAAGAGTCGAGCGCCGTAGACTCATGCTCTGATAAGTTTTCTGAAGTCAGGGTTCGCATCAGCCGGGCTTGAATGGTTTTCTTTTCATTGTGATGCGGAAGTTTCATATTCTTACGCGCTTGTGTCACTGACTTGCTTTCCAGATTTACAGAAAGATAGAAGTAGGAAGCGCTGTCTAGGCCAAGAATTAATTGCGTTCTCATGCCTCTCAGCACATGTGCATAAACTTTCTTTATGATGTTCCCAATTTGTAACTGAATGTTTACGCGACCCAAAGTTCGAATGCTTGATGCAACTTGTTGGACCATCATGCTGGAGTCTCTCATCAACTGAAGTTTTAGCTGTTTGTACACATCGTCGTTGATACAAGTAATTGTTGCTCCTGTATTGAGAATTGCATTCACTGGCTTTCCGTTCATGAGAGCACTGAAGTGTATTACTGAAACTCTGCGTCACCCTCCTCGTTTCCCCGTTCAGTATCAATAGCGGACACATTGCCGTGGCGTGGACATTCGTTGCACCAGTAAAACTGTCGTGGGAAACCAGAAGCTGAGCAGCATCTACATTTGTTTTGTGGGGCACGTGGTTGAGGAGTTATTGTTGGTTGCTGCGGTCTGCTGAAGAGACATGGAGCTCTTGATGCGATTCTAGCGTTACGAGTAAAGGAAACTCCTCTCACCCGTTTTGAACGTGTCTCGACCCGTTGAGCAGCGGTGAGCCACTCTAATGACGAGTTGAAAGACAGTCCGGCGAGCACCATTTCCACATCAGGAGGAACGCCATCAGTCAGTCCAAAAATGATGTGGCACTCTTTCAGGTCAGCCAAGGAACCCAGTCGCTTTTTCTCGTCGTAATAGTTCTTGATGGCCTTCCCTCCTTTCAGTCGGTAGTGATTGAAGAAACGGAAGGCATCTCCGTCAGTCGTAGCAAAGCGAGCTTACATGTCACGCTTGATATCGTCCCAAGTTGCCTCGCCGTTGCTGAAAATCTCTGTCAGGTACCACTTGAACGCTTCCCCTTCAATGTATTCGCTGAAGTGACTGACCCGATCGTGGTGAGTCCATGATGCCTCGGCTGCCTTCATGTCGAAAAGAAGAAGCAATTTGTCGATGGGGACGTCTTCTGGTGTTCCCTTGAACTTCTGTATGTTGAGCGGAGGCTTGGCTTAGTCATGGCACGTTGATGAGGTCGATTCTGTCGACTTGTGTGACGCTACAAAATGGAGACACGTCGTGGTCCAGATGCCATGCGTTTATTCTAATGCACGCGCACTTCCTCTTCGTCGGCTTATATATATATATATATATATATATATATATATATATATATATATATATATATATATATATATATATATATATATATATATATATATATATATACGTTAACTTTTTGTTGTTGTTTCCTTGTTTCGCGTACAATTCCTTGTTTGTTGTTGTTGTTAACATATATATATATATATATATATAGGCAGGCATGGTGGTTGAGTGGCCGTAGCGTTGCATATAGTCTAGTAGATCCTCCGTGAGCGGTCACAACGTGGTTTATTTCGACGTTTCGGCCTAGAGTCTGGCCTGATGAAGGCCAGACTCTAGGCCGAAACGTCGAAATAAACCACGTTGTGACCGCTCACGGAGGATCTACTAGACTATATATATATATATATATATATATATATATATATATATATATTTATATAGTGTGTGTATGTGTGTGTGTGTGTGTGTGTGCAAAACTTTATTGTACATTTGCATTTGACATTAGATGGATGGGTAGAAGTTTGCAAAATTGTTGGCTCTGACGTTTATGTCAGCTCACTGGGCTGATGTACCATCACTGCATTGCCTTTGTTTTCACTGTATATTTAAAAGCACTGAACGTAGTCTGCTGAAACTTTTAGTCACTCACTTTTATGATTGCCAAAATACATTTGTGTAACACAACATTGTATACTGTATGTTAACATGTAGCTGAGTGACACAGTTTGTTAACATGCCATGGTAGAAGAGCATTCGCCCTAAAGGGGCTCTGCAACACTTTTGATCATGGTCAGATAACGCTGCCGATCGTTAGATGATACTCCCTACAACAAGTGAGCCAAATGTTAATGCACAGCATATGGCCTGGAATTCACTATAAATCACACGTCAATGACCCATATATCAGCCATTGGCTAATTTGAACATGGCGCGCTCGCTCGTTACAACAATCGCCGTGGGAGGCCGCCACTTGTCCACGTTTCTCAGCCCGGTCTGTGCGCATTCACACTGTAGAAACGGCACATTCGAAGAAAAAAAAGATAAAGTGCTCAAGGTCGCGAGGTTCGCGTGACGTTTTTCTGTGGCCCTGCCGTCTCTCCCTCCTTAGCTTCCAGCGCTTTCGTCGGGCCAAGAGAAGATAGAATGCAATTACAGTATGCGACAAACCTTTGTAACTCTACTGACACTGGACGGATTCTTAACATTTTTTCACTGTTGAATTCATCAGGCAATGAGCTGTTCCAGTGAATTCCTTCCATGGTTAATTGAAAAAGTGTTTCAAGACCTGCTGAGCAGAGTTTATCATATTTTTTATTTGGATTAGCACATTTATAACCGAGTTAACGTATTTCGCTTTTTTCGTGTTTTTGTTTGCTGCGACTGTGCCGCACAGGTGTGACTGTGCCTAATGAGACCAAAACACACATTGTTCGATTGAAATATGCGTAATGCGGGTTAAGTATTTTGCATTCAATTATAGGGTAGTGAAATTTTGGAGCAATCGGTCCAGCACCTATACTAGAATATTTACACGAGGCGTGTTCCTTCGACTAAGTACGCCATCTCTCAAGCTCTTCCCACCAGCCCTGCTAAGGACAAGGCAGACTTTTTGCTCCACGATGTCATCCTACATCATGGTGCTTCTAGCCAATCGCTCACGAATCATGGCCGTGCATTTTTGTCCCGAGTAATGGACGATCTTCTGCGATATCTCTCGACCGAGCACAAGTTGACCACATCCTACCATCCCCAAACAAATGGCCTTACCGAATAACAAAATCGCACCCCCACGGACATGTGTGGGATGTATGTGTGCACCAACCACCACGAATAGGACCTGGCGCTATCTCACGTGACCTTCGCGTACAATTCCTCGTGCCAGGACACCATGGTATATAAACTTTTTTTATTTGCTCTATGGTTGTGATCCGACGTTACCAATGGGCATCCTACTTCTGACCACAACAACACCGTCAAATGATATGCACGCGACGCTATTGCTCATGCCGACCACACATGTCAGATCGCCCACTCTAGACTATCGGCTTTCCAAGCCCTTCAGAAAGCCATCTACAACAGCCGGCATGTCGACTTGCGCTTCTCACGCGGTTCTCTCGTCCTCCTGTGGTGCCCAGTTCGTCGAGTTGGCTTATCAGAGAAGTTGTTGTCTCGCTACATGGGTCCTTACCGTATCATCCGCCAGGTAACCGGCGTCACCTATGAGATCATTTCTGCATCTGAGACCACAAGCCTGCCTGCAACCGCAACCAGTGATGTTGTGCACGTCAGCTGGCTAAAACCTTACCACCTACCCACTGAAGACCGAAGTGAATGTGCATCGAGACAGCGTTTTACCGCCGGGAATATTGCTACATAGCTGACATATCAGCGATCAGAAGGCGAACACGAAGAAGTGGGATGGTTTGGCTTGCGTGCTGTCTTCCATCTTAGTCAATGCCATGGCAGTGTCAATATAGCTTTCAAATAGACACGCCTCGTGTCGTTTCTACGTAACAATATTTTATTTGTGAAGCTTCTTAGGTTCTAGCCTTGTCTCCCCATCGGCGTAACGTACATAATACTTAGAGTATTCACTAGAAGCGCTGCAGCGCATATTTCCTGATCTCTGAGCGACACGACAGCAAACACAGAGGAGCACTCGCTCCCGGTGCATTCTCCGTGTTAGAGTGGAGACCGACCGGGGCGCTGTCGTGTTGATCATTCCAAGGTCCCTAAATAAACCTTAGCTTGCTACCACGCGTGATCTCTCTCTCTCTCTCTTCGACAGCCAAGACAATGAAGACAAAGCGGAAAACTGCGTAGGTAGCTGAGGGCTCACCGAGCGGCTCAATAACGGCAGCGCAAACTAGTGGATCCAGAGTTGCGGGATCGCGAAGATGCAGCGAAATGACCGCCGCGGCAAGCTGGCCCGGAGTTGAGGGCCAACTTGCTTGTGCTCCTGGTGCAGCTTGACGGCCAAGGCAGCGTAGACAACTGGATCGAGAGGCTGTGAGGGCTGGCGACGCTGCAGCGGCACTTCGACGTTGCCAAGCGGACTTGGACGCGGCGAGAGTGCAGGAAACAGCTACAAAACAGCGAACGCAGTCCCAACCTGAAGGTTTATTCGTGATATTAGCCTGGTGTGCAAACAAAGGCGACGCTGCGAAAGGCGCTTGCATGACGTCACTTTGAGGATTCGCGAGCTTTCATTTGAGGCCTGGCACCATAGAAAAACCCCTGTGTCTGATAAAGCTAAAAAGGAAAAAAAAGAAGCAGTTCAGTTGATTTCCTGGTGTCTGGTGGCTGCGGACGCTGTTCCAACAACCGTGGGCATCCACTTTTAACTTCTTAACAAACCCGAGCGCTCCACTTTTAACTTTTTAACAAACCAGAGCGCTTTGTTTCATAGAACTGCGTGCGGCCACTTGTATCCGCACGAAGAGTACTGCGTAATGTCAAATATGAAATGTTGAAATGCACGTACCCGATATGTTAACTACATTTTATTGCAATTTTATCGGTATTTCCAGGCTCATGCACAAAATATGAATTTATGCTCCACCTCTTTAACGTCCAGTTTAATGTTGTAAGGACAATAAACTTTTATAGCTGTAAAACATTATTGGTCTCTCTTTAATAATAGTAGCACAGGAAATTCAAGGCAGCGCACTTGAATAGTTCATTATTAGGTTAAGAATGGTAGCAACTTTAAATATTAAAATTATTTTGCAATGGTAACTAGGTTCTTAATTTAGAAAGAATAACACAGTGCGAAATGTGACATGGGCTCGACTGAAACTGCAGACCAGCTGTAAACGTAACTTGTATGTTAGCTTATGCAGAGACATTGCTTCAATCTGCTCCACGCACGTTAAGTTATAAGCGTAGGCATTGCTTCAACCTCATTTGCACGAACAGCCAGTATTCGCCACTTCACTGAAGTCAATCTCGACTGAAACGTTGTGTGGCAGGTTCGCAAATCTATTTGTTTGTAGGACGAGAACTAAAATGATGATGCGGTCTCGTCTGACAGCCTCGAGCGCGCATTCAACAACGTGACCTGCGTCGTATGCCGCTTCGCCCGCGATGAGACAGCGACGTTTCACAAGCTTCATGAACATAATTGTAGATGCTGGAGAAAGGCACGATTATTTAAACGCCAAAAAAATACAGCATACCTAAGGAGTGAGTGATAATGAGTGGGGCGAAGCGTCCGTCCGTCCGTCCATCCGTCCGTCCGTCCGTCCGTCCGTCCGTCCGTCCGTCCGTCCGTCCGTCTGTCTGTCTGTCTGTCTGTCTGTCTGTCTGTCTGTCTCTGTGTCTGTCTGTCTGTCTGTCGGTCTGTCTGTCTTTCTGTCTGTCTGTCTGTCTGTCGGTCTGTCTGTCTGTCTGTCTGTCTGTCTGTGTCTATGCCATGCTAGCCACGCCGTAGTCATGAAATGTCTTCGACCACTTGGAGGTTCGCCCATAATACACCCGAACAAATAGTATCGTGCGGCGGAAACTGTGTTAAAGAGCGGTAAAACACAAACGCACAGCACAAAAAGCTTTCCACTATGTGTAACATTTTCGACTTACCTGGAACGTTGAACAGCCCCTGGTAACCTGAATCGCAATGCAATGCTTGTATTTCTTCTCTCCTCAATGGCACGAGTTTATCTCGTGGTTGACGCTGTGCTACGGGGTTGGGATCACCAGCGGTGTGGGGAAACTTGAAGTCTATATCTTCATTTAGTGAGGGCTCGACGTTAAGTTTTGTTCCTTTATTCCATGCAGCAGCAACATTTGTGCACGCTCTGCCAGTGAGCCCACGTGAAACAGCACTTTCTATTTTTTATAAGACAGCGCCGACATGGCTGCTTACTCTGGCTTGTCCGGTTACGCATGTGCAGCCAGCGTGCAGGACCTCATCAGAAGGCCTCACGGAAATCCAGTGCGATGGGGCCTGCTGTTCACTGCTTGCGATAGTGTCACCGCCGTCTTTGCTAGCAAAACCTCGTCGATCAATTTGTGTGTCAGCAGCTGGGCCACCCGGCCAGACGGCACGTAGTTATACGACTCCAATGCCTTGTGGTTACACACCTAGCGAAGGTCACACGCTTTCACGTCTACGAAGTGGTAAGCAATGTTCAGTTTTTATATTTGTGGCCACTCGTGTGCGTCCTCGGCCCAGTCTTCGATATCTCTGGGGTGGGCGTAGGTCAAAGTATCTTTGAACAAGTAGGATAGACAGGTGTTTTTTTTTGCTGACTAAAGCAGTAAACACTATAAGAAAAGCAAATGACACTCGGCTCACTAGTTAATGACACTTGACGTCGTGATGAATCTGGTACTGACGACGAAGCGTTACAGTCAGCAGACGCGGAACTCATTATCGCATCGCTAGCGCGAATGCGCTAAGTTGAATGGCTCTGAGGGCAGCAAATCACCCAGCGGAATCGACAAATTCAAACAAAGTAGTCTAAGCGAACGAAATATCGGCGAACGCAGGCTGTAACTGGGATTTCACACCAACAGATAAAGCGCTAGCTTGAGTACGTGCACCCCACCATGGTGGTCTAGTGGCTAAGGTACTCGGCTGCTGACCCGCAGTTCACGGGATTGAAACCAGGCTGAGGCGGCTGCACTTTCCGATTGAGGCGGAAATGCTGCAGGCCCGTGTGCTCAGATTTGGGTGCACATTAAACAACCCCAGGTTGTCAGAATTTCCGGAGTCCTCCACTACGGCGTCTCTCATAATCATAGGGTGGTTTTGGGACGCAAACCCTACGTATAAATCAATCAAGTACGTGCAGCCCATGATGGCTATTTCGCCCAACTTTCGCGCCAGATGGCACGCCTTTCAATATTGTGGCCCCCTGTCATGAAAACTTGAAAAGGCGTATATAAACTAAGTTAACAAATTGATCACAAGAGCTTCAAAACCGGGGCCTATATTATATATCATTAGTTAGTAATTAAAAGTTTTCAACTAGCAATAGTCGCCTTTCAGTTAACACCTAATTGGGTACGACACTGCCACTGCGCAAAGCGTAGGCCAACCCTGCGCTTCTTCATGCCATGTACCCTAAATGGTATCTAAGAGCAAAATGCCTCACCGTGGACTCTTAGCCACATTTAACCACGTATTGTGGGATTGTGAAGCCATCGGCTTCGCCCTGAGCGAGGACAGGTGGGCTGTGCTCTTACGCAGCCCTGAACTTGAGGATCAAACCCTGGCCGTCTAGAATGCCTGTGAACGGGCCACCAAACTCGGCATGACGGTCCCTACGTGGGATTAGCCGGGGGGCACTGGGTCTCCACTGCGTCTTCTCAGGACCGAAATGAAGTTTTAATCAATCTATTAATCAGTTTATAGTGATTTTTGGCCCTTCTTCCATATTATTTCATAAAAATTTCGACATATGTCGCATTAGGGAAAAATCTAAAGCATAAACTCAGATTTGGTTAGATGATAGATGAAAAGATAGATAGATAGATAGATAGATAGATAGATAGATAGATAGATAGATAGATGGATAGATAGATAGATAGACACGCTCAAAGTTAGAAGCTTTTTCTCTACTTGTTTCGATGCATGGAATAATAACTTAAACCGGCAGGTGACAAACTGGCAAAATTATTAAATTATTCAAGGACGTACTACATTAGCTTGTAGAAAGTAATAATGAACTCCTGTTTTATACACAACGATTTCACAGCATTGTCACTTGGTAGTAAACATAACTAAAACTCAAACATTTCATACATTCACTTCATAACATTTAGAATTAGAATAACAAACATAATTAAGTTTGATAGCGTGTCAGCTGATAGTAGAAACAATGTAAACCTTTACAGCCTAAACAACTAGAATAAATGTAAATGACCCGTGGAGTGCAAAGAACTCGCTCTTGTGACAAGATGAGGCCATGCGTTAGCGAATGGGTCATTATGATCCCGTATATATCTCATCATCTTTCGTAGACGTGCCTGGAAAGGTGATTCGCCGTGGCAGCATTGGTGAAGAAGATGCTATGGCTAAAAATCCTGCCGACTAGTTGCGCAGGTGAGACTATGACGGCTATCATAGCAGCGTGCGTGTTTTTGGCATCAACGAACAAAATTTTCTGAAATAGAAAGTTGAAATTCATTGCAAGCATTGCTCTTCCACGTTATATACAACAACATGACCATACCATAGATTACCAAGCTAAATCTAAAATGCCCGACGCTACTTTCAAACCCATATGTAATCTTTTATTTTATTAACCCGACGGTGGTGGATCAAGAACTGTAGTATCCTACAATTTAATATGCAATTATTTATTCTTCGAAGGCATGAGTTAACTTTTTCTATTAACATGCTTCTTCCTAGACTATCTTTACCACTAGCTAAGGAGAGCAGCTGTTTGACCTTCTGAAATAACACCCCTAGGGGACTTGAGTGCTCGGTGGCAGCATGAAGGCGGAGCCATTGTCAAGTAAACAGGTGTTTTATTGAAGCACTCAGACGTCTTCCCGGTTCAAAGTCCGAAGCTCCGCACTTCTGTTAACATCCAAGCATCATCTCTAGAAACCTCGGTCAAGCAAAGGGTATCCAAGCAAACAAATCACAGATTCGTTTCGCATTAACACAAGCGATGGCGCGAAAACTTTTGTGATAGGCATGGTATTGGTGATGCCATGCTTGATATCGTATCACAATGTACAGTACGATCCACACTTAGGGGGAACACGCGAGTGCGCGTCCGGAGGTCCGCGGGGCACCAACTGCTGGCGATATTTGGAAACGCAGAGCATGCGCGCAGAATCGAAAGATTGGTTCATTCCCTGCGTCATCTGCTACCTCCCCGCCCTAGCGCTCGCCGTGCTCTAGCGCCGTGCTGTGTTTCAGTGGTTTGAAGAAGCTGGCTGTACTTGTTGCATGAAGCACCAATTTCCTTGTCTGTTATCAAAGACAGCAAAGACAGCCAGATGGTTTCAGCGTTGTGCAAATTTAGGCTTACAACTGACATTTCTGTGAGCATTGACTCTACAGGTTACGCAAGTGATGGGCTGCGTAATGGCTTTCGGAGAATTCTACAGCTGCGGCCGTAATTCTTCGCTGAACAAATTTTTGGTGGTGCCAGCTCTTATATGTTACATGGCCAGTGCACTTGAGGATGAAAGCGTTCTCATAGCCGAGATCTACACTAAATAATACAGTCAGCGTGCTGTCGGTAACCAGGCCACTGAAGACCATGACGGTGTGCTTATGTGCCCCCTTGCCCCCCAGTCACCTGACTTGAACTTAATTCAAATTGTGTGGGACAGAATGAAATCATCTCTTTGTATCGCTAAACTCTCCGCGTGAAATCTATGAATGACCTCTGGGCTTTTATAAATGAAGGGTGGGAGCGCCTTAGGCGCGACTCATCCTTCACGGCAGCTGTATGTCTCCACCTGAAAGGATGAAGGCCGTACTTGACGGTGGATATGACATCACCCGATACTGAATGAAGCTGGTTATTCTTCTAACGTTAAGAGGCTGTATATGTGGCCTGGTTCATCTCTTTGTCACAAAAAGTATGACAAGTAATTTTATCTTTCACGTTTTACCCACTTAACTTCGCATGCGCGCACACATTCTAGAAGCGCCGTACTTGTCATAAAAGTGCATGTTATCGCAATTTAAAATATTGAGCTTCGTAAGTAGCTGCCTCTTTAATCAAAAACTCACAGGATTTATAACGTTAACAGTAATATTTCCCGCAATGTAGCCAGTCAGAGCCATAACATAAAGATCTAGCCTTATCGATCCTTCGGAGAGATTTTATCCTCAAGTGTTTTCCTAACTAACCACGTTGGTATAGGGTTTATGATACTCGACAGCTGGCCTGAGGTCGAGGGATCGAATCCCGGCCGCGGCCGCCGCATTATTGATGAAGGCAGGAATATTCGAGGCCCGTGTACTTTGATTGCAACACCAGGTGGTCGAAACTTTTGGAGCCTTCCACGGCATGCATTATAGCCATACTGCTGTTCTGCGATGTTCAATTCCAACATTTATTGTTATTTGGTGTTTTTTAACATACTTTCAAATATGATCGCTTGGCTTTTCATTGTGTATCACCTTTAGTGTAAACTTCACTACTGTGGTTCGCAATAGCATCTTTTCAAAACTGGTGAGATACCGCGAAAAAAGAAAGCTGAACCTTTTATGTGCCTGTTGACTACCTGATGGGGCTCCAACAGACCAGCGTTGGCATGAAACGAAAGCACTCGGCAAGCGCAGGAGCGGAAAGTAGCAGACAGAATCGGACAAGTTCTACGTTCGCGCTTTTTGCGTGTTGCCACGTTTACAAATCTCTCCACCAGCTCGCGCCACGCGGGCCATGGCCATGCGTCCACGTGTTCCTCCTAAGTGCAGACCGTACTGTACATCGAGTGAGGGCTAATATTTTCTGCCCAACACGGGTCATCACACTCTCTTCTACGTTATTACATGAGGGTCGACCTTGACGTCCACAGGTAGCCTGTCCCCGGCCCGAGCTCGATGAGCCCGCGCACTAAACATCGGTTTCTAGAAGCCGTCGTACCAATGACAAGAAGGTGCACGCGACAGTCAGGTGCTGCACCCGCATCAGGGCACTTGTAGCAAGGTGCAAGATCTCCCGCATGCTTAAGAGGCTGTGTAGACCCCAGATAGTGATTGCACCACCCCATTATTCCGTCTCATTCGGCCAAGTGCAAAAGCTGCTCTGTGTCCTTACGGCATTCTCGAAGGGGACATCTGAATGCCAAACAGTCGAATCGACGCCAGGTGGCCACGCGTCGCCTCGTCCCTGCGAAACACGCTTTCTGGTCAGCTGATTCTTCTTTTGTCGCAAACGAAAAGGAGCTTTAACGGCTCCTTTCGTCAATGGCTACACGACCGAGGAGCCTTTGTATCTATCTCAGCGTGGGTCTTTCGCGTCGCCTTTCTCGCGCACCTGTTTTGTTCGTTAGTTTGTGGTAAGTGGGTTAATTGGCAGCACGGGAACTCGCTGTGCGCTTCACACCACCGGCATACGTTGCGCCACACAATGACACGCCTACCCTCCATCCGCCATATATAAACTGCGTGGTTCCTCGGTCGCTTTTGTCGACTGATTGCCGAATGGATTTAGCGCGTAACACAGTTTTGTCAGTCGTCGCCAACATATTTTAGCTGATGCAAATTCGTAATATACTTTCGTAATACCATTTTATTTTTCAAGTGTTTTATTGCCATATTACAGATCCTTCTTCATTGTGAGCAGTGTTTGTAGTAAAGTCATCAATTTTATCGTACAATTGGCAGGGGTCTGTGCCGTTGTTTTCCACTGCTATAGACAGCTTTCCACAGACCAAGGAGGAGCTTTTGTAGCACTCGTTCTCTTCGATTTCATCACCGGAACGCGTTCCCCATATCATGCAGTGAAGTTTTCCTGTGAAAATAAACATCTATAAGAACGCTGAATGCTGTACATAGTTTCTCCAGAATGGTGTGGTGCAACAGTGGCAGTAAAGGGGGCCGAAACAGCTCTAATTAATGAACAGTGAATCACACAACCGTTACTCTACTTTGTGTGGCAGTATATGGAATTGTGGTAGGATATGTAGTGTGAACAGTCGTTGCGGCGTTCAAATTTACAAGAAAAATCTTCCTTGTGTAAAGGGATATTCCGACTTGAGGATAGAATGAGGAACCTGGTCACTTATTCAATTATCTAAAGTACCGCTTTCACTGATTTCTGCGAAATAACTTTGCCATAATATCGAGGTGCTAATGTTTCATGACTATGAGAGGTTTGTGGTTGCACATGTGGCAACAGAAAACGAAGCCAGACACCGTAGTTTTATTTTTCATATTTGGTTTTCCTTTCACCTTTTCAGCTTTCTGAACACACGGGAAAGACAAAAGCAAAGAGAACGCAGTGAAAAAAGTAAAGTCAGCTGGAGTTGCAATTCACACCGTGCGGTTGTCTTTCGTACCCGTGTGTCTGTGCGTCCCAAAACTTGTTCATTTTTTATTTTTGTTCAATTACTTGTATGGGCGAAAATTGCATATCTTAATAGTTTCTTGAAAACGAGCTAAATTTTTCGGTGAATAATACATAAAAGTGCAGTGTTTAACGTTTACACAATAAAATATCAAAATGAAGCCGAAACGTTGCAACAAAGTTGTGGCAAATATCAGAAAATACACATATGCACTTTTATTGCGGTTTCGTTTCGGCAATGCAGTTTTTTAAGCAAAAATATGGCTGCTGACACCTATTTGTGTAGCATGGGTTTCTCATGATAGAACGAATGTTCAGAAACCTATTTTGGTTTTATGCGAGAGAAAATTTTTCGAAGGAAACAACGTATCCAATATTAGTAGTTTTATCCTTTGGTACCGATTATTATACAGTGTTACACCATGAAATGACTTCATAATGATGCATTATATCCGCCTATAGAATGAATTCTGTAGTGAACTGTAGGAAGAGTGAGTTTGGTTTTCTTTCAGGTCTTATGAGCTGATGAAACTCCGCACGAGGCACTAGAAACGATGACTAATTGTTTTACCCAAATTATGGGACAAATTGCAGTTCCCACGAACGTTAGAGGGCACGTGTTTAAATTCAGGATGACGCCCACGGGAGAGTCAAACCGCTTTTTTATATAGAAACAAACCATACGTGCGAACATTTAGCCTGTTCTACTTCCACCAGGTGATATGATTAGATGCACAGCAATGCATATGAGACCTAAATACTTTCCAAAATCCAAAATACTTTACAAATATATTATTTCCAAAATACTTTACAAATATATTATGTTGTCGTCATCACCTGGGCACTCGAAAACGCAGAGTTACTACATCAATGGAGCACAATCATATAAATACAAGTCACAGTTTTACCACAAGGGCAAATCAATGAATGCAATAGCAACAATCAGGAATGTGATGTTGAGAACGACGAGCAGATCGAAACATGCAGGCGCGCTGCTCACGCACAAATGACGCACGAAAACACACGTAGGACAAGAGCCAACTAACAACGTTTACACCTCGACACGAAATGTTCTGTTTAAAAAGAGAACGACCTATTAAACGTGCTCATAGCTACAGATAATATTGCCAACTAACAGTTCCCAGTTGGTACTTCTCTGTGTTTGAAAGCGCGCTCTTTTCCGCGAATGGGGCCTGCCCAGAAGGCGATATGATCTTTGTGCGCCCGGCCACTAAACGCAATCGTGATGTTCAAAGCTGAAGGCACGTTAATCTCCCCCCTTCCCCTCCCTAAAGATAAGTACGGGATAAGGCCCCTTCCTCCCCCGCGGAGTAAAACACGTGTAGGAGGTGAACGCTCTTCGGCGCATCGCGGCGAGTTGGGCGCCTACTTTTTACTCCGAGCCCGCTCATCACGCCATCTTTCTGGTAACGCTGAAAACACGATGGTTACCTCCTGAGATGCCCATCAGCAGCAATAAGTGATAGATATAGATAGCTTGCCGTGTAAACGTTAGAGGAAGTACTTTTTCATAGCTCAGTGGTTATCGCCTCGCTCTCACGACTAAGAGGTCCCAAGTTCTATTCCGTGCGTCAGAGTCTTCTTCTGGGCTTCTTTCTTTCTTGCGTATACATATGTACAGATACGCATAGATATATGGTGAGCGATGGCGATGTCCGCATAGAAATCAACGACTGAGAGTGTCCATATAATGGCTGTCGCATTAAACCAATGAGTGGCACGTGTGCATAGCCCTATGCCTCAGATCCAAGCAGTGCGTAATGCAATGCACTCGGATTGGTCGGGCTAGAAGTACGATTGCCAAAAATTACACGTCAGCGTTCTCTTGCGTCGACGTCTCGATGTTTCAAAAATTCATCGAATGCAAATGGTGCTCGGAAGGCACTGGTGAAGTAGACATGAATTTAGCCCAGACGCGAGGATTGTAGCTGTGACTACACGTTTCATTGCTCGAACTCGAGCGTGTTGGTGGTATGCGACACTCAATAATATATGCAATCATTGCAGAACATGCAATCTACCGAAAAAAGTAAGAATTTACTTTGATCTCACCGAGTAATATTAGATATACCCAAAGGATTACGAGCACGAAAAAAAAACACTATCAATACACGGAACGTAAAGGCAACGCTGCTAGCTATTTATCAGCCGTTCGATCATCCTTGCTCTCACTCTCGGCACCTTGTTGATTATGAGAAAATTTCTCACGAGATTTTCGCTCTAAACCAGTGAACAAGCAATTCGCTTGCGGCGTACTGGTTCCTATCAACAAGGACACAACACAAAAGAACAGGCGTAATGAACAGGCGTATTCACAGCATTTA
>WOVY01008474.1:0-11574 GCA_013436015.1 Rhipicephalus annulatus | reverse complement strand
CGTCACTCTAGGCAACTCATGTCATTGCACTTCTCCGGTAAGAGTCATTTTGATTTATCACTTCAACTTAAATATGCCGCCTGTACACTATAGCAGTGTGCATGTGAGAAGTGGAGATAGACAGAGTGTGCGTGCGTGTGAAAGAAAGTGTATGAGTGCGTGCGAAAGAAAGGAAGAGAGTGTGTGTGTACGTGCCAGAGAGAGAACAGAGAGAGGGAGAGCGTGTGTGTGCGTGCGAGAAAGCAAGAGAGAGAATGTGTGATTGCGCGAAAAGAGAGAGTGTATACGTGTGTATGAGAGAAAAAGAGAGAAAGAGAGTGTACGGGTACGTGTGAAAGAGAGGGAGTCAGAGTGTGCTTGTGGGTACGTTAGAAGGAAGAGTATCTGTACATGTGTGCGAGAGCAAGAGATAGAATGTGTGTGTGTGCGTGCGTGCGGGCGTACGCCATTGTTCGCAACGCGAGTGTTACGGTTAGAAAAAGAAAACGACTAACTGAGCGGTTAGAAAAATCTCGGGTTAATGAATTTAGCAAGTCGTTTGGAATGATGGGGCTTGTTGGGGTGGATGGGGAGGGGGGGGGGTTCGTGACCTACACAATGCGTACTGCGCTTATTCTTCTATCTCGACAAAGGGACAAAGGCGGGAAGTGTGAGTGACTTTTGCGCTCGTCTTGATTCGACTGTTGCTATGCGGGTCGATATTCTTGATATGACTGTCGCTATACGGGTCGATATTATATGCGAAGTTTCGTGCTCCGTGTAGACAGAAAAAAGGAAATAAAAAGAAATCAATTACATTGAAAATATATGCAATAAGAAATAGTGTTTCCTCAGGTTAACCTCATTTTTCTTTCTTTTTTACAGTTCTTGTCTTCGTTTAACAACCTTGTCCCGCTCAATTTGACATTTATTTGTTACGATTCTTTAAAACCAAGCTATCGTGCTGTCTTAATGCTAGCTCAAACGAGTCACCGATTATGACGGTGATGATTCCCGGAAGAATGGCACAACCCACTGCGGGGGATATAAAGTGTGGCAGTAGAATTTGTGGCCTCTTCCTGATAAAAACTAGGTTTCAAAGTCTTGGATTGGCCGCTAGGGGGCCACGGTGTGCGGACGCGCGTCGCATCGGCTCCGCAGATTTTCTATGGTTTTCGGCGATTTCTTTCCAGCCATTCAGTTCAGAGTATTCCCAAGTGACTGCGAAAGTCCTGCGGTCTCTCCCGATACCATTTGTGCAGGTGAGCCCGTGTTTCAGGTCACTTTTCGAAGATTGCCCGTACCGCCACGCTGGCACGACAGTCAAGCCAGTAGACAAGGCACGGTAGGCCTGACAAGTCGTCGGAGCAAGCGGGTGCCCCATCCGCTGCACCGGCGCCCGAAATGGAATTCGTGCAAGTCGAAGGGGAGGAGATATCGCCGACAGAGTTCGGAAAAGAGCAGGGATGGTGCGAGATCAAACGAAACACCAAGAAGGCGGGTGGAGACGCCGACCCGGCGAAGAACCAGCAAGCAACGCCAGCGTCTACTGAGAAGGCGGCGTTTATACAGAAAGCGACGCAGTACGTGCGGAAAATCACCATGACGAGCCGAATGCCCAACCTGCCAACGGATGACTACAAGATCATCGTGCGACCCCGGGACGGCTTCAACGTATCCCACTACCAGAAGGACCGCGTCCACTGCTGCATACGCAACGCTGCAGGGGTGGGGCGCGAGGTAGCCGAGGAAGACAGCGTCTGTCTCAATGAGCGACAAAACGTTATTGTGGTAAGCACGCCGTCAGAAGATCGTGCTAGACGATATGGAGGCATTTGCAAGCTGCGAATTGGCGACCGTGAGTTCGAAGCGAGTGCATACAGAGCGGCTCCGGAGAACACGTCCAAAGGCCTCATCAGGGGCATATCGCTAGACGAAAAGCCGGCGGACGTCCTGAGAAGTCTGGTTAACCACCGCAACCCGAACGTCCTGCATGCCAAGCGCATGGGAAACACGACCAACGTGATAATCCTTTTCGACGGCTACTACGTGCCTCGTTACGTGAACTACGGCGGGATGGTGATAAGGTGCACTCTTTACAAGAAACATATCGATATGTGCTACGAGTGTGGTCGTCTGGGACACAGGGCCGACGTGTGCCCCAACCCGAACGACAAGAAGTGCCGTGGGTGCGGATGCGGTAATCCGCCCGACGATCATCGGTGCGAGCCGGTGTGCCAACTGTGCGGAAAGGGTCACCTCACCGGAGACCGCAAGTGCAAAGCTAAGTACAAGACGCCCTACCTAGTCAAGCGCCGACAGTGGGAACGCAGAATGCGCGAGGAGGCTGAGGCTGCTTACAGCAGGAGCAGCACCGTCAACGACGGGGAGGAGGGCTACGGACGACGCCACGCACCGAGACGACGTCGCGGCAACAGTCGATCGGCCTCGAGGGAGACCCGCGCGCGGAGCCGCACTCGCTCCCGTACTCGTTCTCGAGCCCGCTCTCGCAGCGTCTCCCGACCCCGTTCAGCGAAGCCTCGCAGCACGTCGACGGCCCGAGCCAACCACACAGCGGCAGCCAAAGGCGGAGGAGAGGTTGACCCCCATAAATTGAGGTGGGTGGACGTCGCCTCCGGACGCGCGCCCAGCGCACCGCTAACGCGAACCGAGACTGCCATTGATAGAAACCCAGATGTAGACAGACGCGGCAGCTCTGCTTACAAACGCAACAGCGACCCAGAAAGTCTAGTGCAGAAACGATTGGATCAATTCGAATCATTAATCCAAGAACTAAAGCAGGAAAATTCAAGGTTAAGAAACGAAATTGCCACGTTGAAGGGGGAGGCCCCGACAGCTCCCTTTCCTCCTCCTCCTCCAATTAAACCCGTCGCAGCCGACGCGGCTGCTAGTACAGCCGAGAGAGTGGAGGAAGTCATGGAGGCTCGAGACGCGCACCCCGCACCCACCAAACGTAAGGCACTTGACCCGGAACAATTCGACGTCAAATCGCAGAAACGCGAGGAGAAACTCCGCGAACGAGTCGATAGACTCGACGACAAGGTAGACGCGATGATGACCCAACACGCGCAGCAAACCGCGCAACTTAACAACGCAATCGCTCAGCAAACCGCACAAACCGAACAGTTGAGCATTGCAATATCTCAGCTCACAAAAATGGTCGCGACGCTGCAAACGCGCATAGACAATATGGAAATGCGACTTCCGGCCGCAGTGGGTCGCCCAGTACGAACGACTGGGAAACCGTACTTTAGGCCGTTACCCGACGAAGAGGCGCAGGATCAGCCGGACGGCAAACCATAACACGTACAGTCACCATGGCTCGACACGAAACCACACAAACCCAACGCCCACAACAGCATAACACACGAAACACGTTCACTATCTGGCAGTGGAACTGCAGGGGGTACAGGAGGAAACGGGCGCTTCTCCAACAATTCTTACGTAGCCGGCAACGACCGGACGTAATACTATTGCAGGAAACCAATGACCCGGTCAAGCTGGCGGGGTACAAATCTATAGACGAAGCTGTGACCGCGGGAGCCCCACCGGCCGCTGCAACGCTAGTGCGACGCAACCTCACCGTGGCGCAACGCGAACTTATGAACGTTAGCATACCGCATGTATTCATAGAGCTCATTCCGACGAAAGGGCGCGGCCCCAGCCTGTTTGTGCTGAACGTGTATAGCAGACCCAAAGCCAGACACCGCTTTAGCACGTTACTGCGAGAGGCGCGCGAGGCAGCTGCCGACGGGCCCTTGCTCATCGCGGGCGACTTCAACGCGCCCCACGCGGCGTGGGGGTACGGCTACGAAACGCCAAAAGGTAAGCGCCTTTGGGACGATGCGCAGAATGAGGGCCTCGAGCTCATCACAGACCCTTCCGCGCCCACGCGCAGGGGTAACAGCGTATGTGCAGACACCTCACCCGACCTCACATTTACCAAGAACGTTGCTAGCGCGCGATGGCACAATACACAGGAGGACCTGGGTAGCGATCACTCAGTGATCGAGATCCAGGTCGACGCTGAACCTCACCACCGCGTTCATCGGGAAGGTACCAAGGGCAAGAACCACCGGCTGGTGGATTGGGACGCGTTTCGCAAAGTCCGGAAAGAGCAGAATCGTGGCAATGCGGCTATTGAGGATATAGATAGCTGGACTGCGACGCTCAAGGGGGATTTAGAAACGGCGACGCGGGAGGTTCCGCCAGAAGCCCAGCTCGAAGTGGTAGACAGCAAACTCCTACACATGTGGGAAGCCAAGCGCAGCCTGCAAGACAGGTGGAAGCGTCAACGCCACAATCGAACGCTGCGCAGACGCATAGCACGGCTAAGCAGGGACATGGAAGAGCACGCGTTACAGGTATGCAAAACTCAATGGGAAGAGATCTGCAATGGGATGGAGAACCAGCTGGGACGGGCCAAGACGTGGCATCTCCTCCGGCACCTCTTGGATCCAGAGGAGACGAAAACATCGCACGCACATAAGCTTAACAAGTTGCTGCACGACTACAAAGGCACCCACGCGGACTTTCTAGATGACGTGCGAAGCCGTTACTTTCAGTCACGTAGCCCCCTCGCGCACTCGGCATACGCCTGGGAGGGTGAGGGTAACGCGGAGCTAGACGAGGACTTCAGCGTTGCAGAGGTGAGGGCGGTGCTGCACAGGCTCAACACAAAGTCGGCGCCAGGCCCGGACGGGATAACCAACAAAGCGCTACGTAACTTGGACGATGAGTCGATAGAACAACTGACGGCTTACATGAACGAGTGCTGGAATTCGGGCGCTATACCGAACTCGTGGAAAACGGCGCGCATAATTATGATCCCCAAACCGGGCAAACGAGTACAGATTGACAACCTTCGACCGATATCCCTGACGTCCTGCGTTGGTAAGGTCATGGAACATGTGGTTCTCGCTCGCCTTACCAACTACCTCGAGGACCGAAACATGCTCCCACACACGATGCTGGGGTTCCGTCGTAACCTTTCCACACAGGACGTTATGCTTCAACTCAAGCACGATATCGTAGACAATCCCACACGATCCACCAAAGCGATACTCGGGCTCGACCTCAAAAAGGCGTTCGACAACGTTAGCCATGCTGCGATACTTGAAAGTATACGAGCGTTGGGACTTGGCGAGAGAACGTACCACTACGTACGGGATTTTCTTACGGGCCGCCGGGCCCGATTAGCGATCGGCGAACTAGAATCGCAGGACATATACATGGGTTGTACGGGCACGCCGCAGGGCTCCGTAATCTCGCCCATGCTCTTTAACCTCGTGCTTGTCGGATTACCACGGAAACTCGCTGAGATAGAAGGCCTCCACCATAGCTTGTACGCCGATGATATCACCCTCTGGGTTGCCGAGGGAAATGACGGCCACGTAGAGCAAACGCTGCAGGAAGCCGTCGACGTGGTGCAGGACTACCTTCGCGACACTGGCCTCGAATGTTCCGCAGCTAAATCGGAGCTCCTGCTCTATAGACCATCGCGCAGGGGCCGTAAACCCAAGAACGCCGATTCCGCATTCGAGTGCGCATATAGAGAAATTAATGTACGCACATCAGACGGCGCTGTCATCCCACAAGTTAACACCATTAGGGTACTGGGCTTGCGGCTGTCCGCCAACGGCCACAACGGCGAAACCGTTCGCAGACTAGAGGGCGCGGTCAATGAAACAATCCGGTTGCTGAAACGAATAACAAATCGGCATAGCGGAATGAAGGAAAGCAACACCATTCGCCTGGTACATGCTTTCGCTATGAACCATATAACGTACGTCGCCTCCTACCTCAAGTGGCAGGCGACTGAACGCACCAAACTAGATTGTCTCATCCGCAAGGCGTACAAACGCGCAATCGGATTACCGGCCAATACCAGCACGGATAAATTTCTAGAGCTGGGGTTGCACAATACTCTAGATGAGATAATCGAAGCACACAACATCGCCCAGTACGAACGTCTGGCGAAGACCAGAACTGGTCGACACATCCTCGAGACACTGGGTATCAACTACCATACGCAGCGCGGCGAAAAGGTCGGGATACCCAGACGTATTCGCGAGCGCATCGTCGTTATGCCGTTGCCTAAAAACATGCACCCGACACATCACATCGGTCGGCGCAACAGGCGCGCCCAAGACCTTGAAAAGAAATTCGGCAATAGCAAAGACACAGTTTACGTAGACGCGGCCCGTTACGACTGCCACCGCGGCTTCGCGGTCGCGATCACGGATCATGTAGGAACTTGCGTCACGAGTGCGACGATAGGCACGGAAGACACGGAGGCGGCCGAAGAAGCTGCCATAGCCCTCGCGATAGCCACCACGGACGCCGAGGTGATAATAGGCGACTCGCAGGCGGCGATACGCAACTACGCCAGCGGCCGGATCTCCCGCGAAGCGGCCCGCATTCTCCAAATTCACGAACGCAACATCTGCCGCAAAAACGACAGTTTCCTCGTATGGACCCCCGCCCACACGGACCCTCCGCTTGCGGGCAACGCGACTGCCCACGCCGCGGCTCGAGGACTTACACGCCGAGCTGCGACGACTGCCGACAGTCCCGATGTCTCGCACACTTCGACAGCGATGCGGGAATGGACGTGGGGGGATCGCATGACCACTTTCAGAGACATCACGCAACACTACAGACTGAACAGATGCAAATATCCACCACCCCACGCCAAACTAAACAAGAAACAGCAGGTTGCCTGGAGACAACTACAGACACACACGTACCCGAATCCGGTGATCCTTCGCCTCTGCTACCCAGGCATTTATACGTCCGACGCGTGTAAGGCGTGCGGAGCCAGAGCGACGCTGCAGCACATGCTGTGGAAGTGTACCGGTAACGCGCAGCAGTCCCCTACGAACCCGGCAGACATGGCAGTCTCGAACCGCGAGGCGCGATGGGAGGCGGCTCTGCTCAGCCACGACCTTGCTGATCAACTGTGGGCCGTCCGGCAAGCCCAGGATGCCGCCCGGGTCCAAGGACTCGAGGCCGTCACCTAGGCCGGGGTGCTTGTAGCCCCACCCCGCTCAATGACGCCGGACATGTTCAATAAAGTTTTTACTCACTCACTTCAAAGTCTTTTTTTTTTTCTTGGCGCATGTGTTGGCCTTAGTCTTATCACGAGTGCACGATATTATATCGTTTATACGATAGTCACTTGATTCATTGGAGGCACCAATTTACAGCCCATGTCCGCCTATAGATTGTGCTGGATTGTGTGTACAAGGGACGGGGCTTATGTTACTCATCTTTCCATTGATCTTTCTCTAAGTCACTGTCACTCAGAGAGACGCACATCGGCGGAGGAGCCTTATTCTATTTATTCTCTTTTGTTGCTTGGCTGACACATATCTTTTTTTTTTTCACGCAGAAAACTTGTCAGTGATAAATGGTGCTTCTTCATACCAACGACATGCAGCCGCAAAAAAAAAATAAAAAACAAAAAAGTTGAAAGCGAATATGACCCGGACGTGATTCGAACACGCAACCTTCTGATCTGGAGTCAGACGCGCTACCGTTGCGCCACCGAGTCCGCTCGAATTCGCTTTTGGAAAAAACACAACCGTATCGTTCTGGCTTCACTTTTTGATCTATGGGCTTATTGTTCCTCGAAAAATTACTGGGTAAATAGCGAATCATTGCACATAGATAGATAGATAGATAGATAGATAGATAGATAGATAGATAGATAGATAGATAGATAGATAGATAGATAGATAGATAGATAGATAGAGTCATACAGACGTCAACTGAGGAACAAGCAAAAAACTGGTGGATCAAATTCAGTTACATTATTCTTGTTGATCTTCATCAATTGTTTTCTAGCTTTTTTTTACGAATTCACGTACTTTCTGCCAATGGCTTCATGCTCTATCCGGAGAACCTCTGTCACGAGGCACATTCGCCCACACCTGTTGCGTAAAGGCGACTTGAAGAGCACCGGTGACTTTAAAGCGAGCCCCTTTTGTCCCCCGCAACACACGTTCAAAGCCCAACTCGGAAAGTAAAAAACATTAAAACGACGTCGTCATTTATGCAGTCGACGTCAAGAATACTTTCGTCCCCTTTTACGACTGCCTTTTCTTTGAAGCCGATCCCCGAATCGACGGGCCGTTCACGCCTTTGACAAACAAAATGGCGGACGCCCGGATGTCCTCTGCTCTCTCACACCTGTGGCGGGGCGGGGGTTGAGCTGTAGAAGGAAGAAGACAGCATGTGGACCCAACCGTTTGCATGCGGCAACCTCTCGCTTCTTTTTCGGAGTTGAGGTTTGCCGAAGAGATCGCGATTCACTCTCTTTTTTTCCCGACTCTAAGTAAGGAAGCCTTAAAGCCCGCAACCGTGGCTCACCAACGCCGCCGCAAACACGAGCGCGCGGCGTTCTCTTTTATCGTCGCTCCGCGAAGCCCGCAGCCGCTGGGGTGGAAAGCCGCTAGAGAGCGCCACCCACGCTATCCGTGGGATAAACAAACAATGGCGACACATTCCGCGATGAGCAGAGACGAAGCAGCTGTACGAGTTTGCGGCTGTCTGCAAAGCCGCGCGCCTTGCTGACACAGCCGGGCTGGCGGGCAGCGTGTGCTTTTTTTTTATATATATATTTACGACTATATGAAAGCTTTCTCCGGAATAGAGAAAAAAATGTGAACGGATGAATTTCTTAATCCCCGAAGCACACATGACATCTTGAGGTGGGTGGGATAGGTGTCGTATGCGACTGCCGCTAAAAAAAAAAAAAAAAAAACGCTGGGGTGGATTGCAAAGCGTTCGAAAATGCTGGGAAATCATAGCTACTCCCCTACTGGTATTCTACCTATAGAGAAATTGTCACAGAAGTCCGCGCTGGTAATGCGTGCGTAAGCTTGACAGATTGATGACATTTTCTAAGCGCCTTGTTGATCCACTGCCCTTTATCCGCTCAGCCGACAGCCCCGGTGAACTGCAAGCGTTTTCTTTTTTTCACTTAGGGCCAAACAATGAAACGTTCCTTTTCTCAGTAAGGAAGCCTTCATTTTTGTGAGGCCGCGGTATGTCGCTCTGAAAGCTTCCTCACTGAGGAGCCCTCGGTGAAGGCTTCCTTGGCGCTTCCTCAGTTTAGACCCAGGAAAAAGATCAATAGTTAGAAAAACGCATGGCATTTCAGCCGTAATCTATAACGATCGGCTTTATAGATTCAGGTGAACGTTAAGGAATTCTTTGCTGTTCGTTCGAGGTCCGGTACTGCACCATGACGCACACACCTCAATGTCTCTCACACACCGTCAATTCTCCCTTGCTCCTCTGGAAGTTTCCCTATCAATCACTGTCTCACGAAACCCGTGACAAACACGAACGCCTCTTATTTGCAGGATTATCTTGGACGGTGCTGTGGGACACGCTTTCTGGCAAATGCATCGCCGGCAAAGAACACACCCTTTGCCTCTATGAAAGGTTGCGCCGGATAGGTTTCAGCATCAGATCGGTTTCAGGGCTGTGTTGGTGCGGCAGCAGGTAGCTCAAGGGGTCCTTTAAAGCCTTTTATAAACTACTTCTGCAACGACATAGAACGAGCACGTTATTGTTTTTTGGCGTCTCCCGTCTTTGCGGTGCAATCTGTGACGTGCTTACTTCGCTCATGTGACGTCATGAGAAAATGAGCCCTTTATTGGTCCTTATGCGAGGAATAGAGAGAGAGAGAGAGAGAGAGAGAGAGAGAGATAAAGATGCAAGGAAAGGCAGGGAGGTTAACCAGACGCACATCCGGTTGGCTACCCTGCACTGGGGAAGGGATGAAGGGGAGAAAAGAGGTTGCAGAGAGATGAGAAGGTACACACAATCACGAGCACACTCGAGGAGCACACACAGTCTACAGGCGGTCGCTCAGGTTTGTTGACTTTAGGTAAAGTAGCAGTGCTTTAGTTGCTTTCTGCGCAACTGAGGCAGATGCCCAAGGTCCTAGTATCTTCTGCACACAAAATGGTCCGGGGTCAAGTTCATTCAAAACCATCCGGAGCTGGCATCGCTGTGTGTCGTAGCAAGCGCAGCTGCACAGGACGTGTTCGATGGTCTCTTCAGCTCCGCAGTAGTCGCATGTAGGAGTGTCTGCCATACCAATGCTGCGAGGAATATAGGTTGTGAATCATCTCTCGCCCTGCTTCGCCATGCACTCACACGCCGGTTCTACCTTGTCTCACATGGCCATCGTGCGTGATCAGCTGATTTTGCATCGCTTTGGGCCCTTTTTCGACAGCGCCAGTGCAAATAACAGCGTGCGGCCCAAAAACTCCACGCATCTCCACGTATTGAATCATGACAAGTGGGCGACACTGTGGGTTTCGTATGTTTGAGTATAACCGTTCGTTACACGAGTGTTGCCCCATTTAATGTAAATTGAGTGACATAAATCGTATATATTGAAATGTAGGTTTATTTCGCCTTCGAGGTCAGCAATTCAGGAAGGACTTAGAAAATTTCTAAAGCGGGGGGACGTTTCCATTAATCTTTCTCCAAGGTCACTGCCGCTCAGAGAGTGGTCAGAGACGCACATCGGCGGAGGAGCCTTATTCTATTGATTGTCTTTGTTGCTTGGTTGACACATGTCTTTTCTTTTTCACACAGAAACTTGGCGGCAGGTGCGGCAGGTGCGGATATATATATATATATATATATATATATATATATATATATATATATATATATATCTAGTATATATATATCTATCTATATATATATATATAAGGAGGCTACAAGAAAAATTCTCACAGTGGTAATGTTCGCAAACTTTCCCTACGTTGTGACCTATCCTCGTAACAATTTCATCTCCCAGAAAAAAAACATAATTGAGTGATTTCTGTTGTGATGGAAAACTACGCCTTACTTGTTGGTTTCCCCAACGTGCAGCCAAGAGTGACCACTGTCGAAAGTTGGTGGGCTGGAGCCCCCCCCCCCCCCCAACTTTTCTCAGGGCGGGGGAGGCTAGCGCCCCCCTTGTCCCCCCGGCTGATACGCCTATGACGTCATTAACAATTCAACATAACATCATGAAATTTGCTTACTGTAGATACGTTTTGCGTGTAAAGAGAAAGTGGCTAACGATTTAGAGTACTCGGTACTCTACTAATGGGAGAGCTGACAGCCGTCTCGAAACGGATAGTTTCCCTCGCAAGCCCAATGAGTTTGCGACAGCACAACTTACTTCAAAAGTGCATTGAGGATCGCCAAATTAGCGGTGGATTTGTTGGGAATATACATTGCGTGGACGTGTGCCTTGTGTTCCAGGTTTTTCTGAGAGTCTAAAGAGACCTAGGGACATACTTATAGTAAATATCAACTCATCAATACTCTTTGGGTCAGTTTTTTCGCCCTAGAACTGTGATTTCTTATTTTACAATTATCTTATGTCTACGTTGAAGTCTATTGCAAAACCTTTTTGAAGGATTCCTCACTTTTTTCAACGCAGCTTGCTTTTGCATGCCGTGCGCACACGGACGCCAAATTGAGGGACAAGCATTGCCCTTAAAAACACGACATCCTGGTAGGCTCAACACTTAGCGCTGATATTTTCACATGTCA
>WOVY01008473.1:0-23773 GCA_013436015.1 Rhipicephalus annulatus | reverse complement strand
AGAGCAGGAGCATTGCCAATAAAACACTTTCAAATCTACCGACCATAAGAGCTCATATGCACCAGCAATATCGAAAACACACAATTCGATACCATTTCCACTCTTCATAAAATTCGCCCATCATCCTTGTGAAACAAGAACCTTTAATCAGCCCGAGTCAACTATATTATACCGAATTACAACACCATCAGCCTACAATACTGCGTGGGCGTTTAAAGTCAGAGATGCTGCCTCCCCGCAGCAACGACGAATGCAATGATGTCGTGGATATTCAGCACTACGTCTAGTCGTGCAAGCGTTTTTTTTATTTGCTTTTAAAAAGAGACTTGACGATGTTTATTGTGAATTTGGACAGAAAGTGTACTTTGCGACATATTTTTCTGATTTTGGTGGCGGAGATTACACGGGTGCCAACTATGAGGATGTCGACGCCACTCTTTGGTTGCACCCAAATCTTGTATCCCTTTTTCGGCAGTTCCAGGCATTCGTTCCACTAAGATAACTTTCCCTTTGACATTCTTTGGCTTTGTAGCTACTAGACGATGACGGGCTTCCTTGTACTTGCGCCGATGTCATTGCGAGTTCTCTACTCGTCACCGCGTTCTCGAACACCATGTTCCAGTGGTCTTCAGTTTAACGTATTCATAAGTTTTATTCCAAATATATTGCCCCATCACTTGTACATTCATTTTGTAGTCGTTTTCGTGATATTGTGCCATTTCTTTGGAAGGGTCCATATAAGTGGCCCTACGTGTATCGGTGGCACTCAGCCACTGCACCGGCTATGCCTAGCCTGGGCCACACGTAATTGCAGCTCTGTTGTAGCACCCGGTTCGATAACTACACGATAGATGATCTGACATCTTCAACTCAGTCATGCGTCAATCTGCCTCGACAACACTCCTCTTTTAGTGAAATACTACCAGTAAAGCACAGCTGAAATCTAGAACTTTTCCCTGAGCTTATTCGTCGAAATTATTTGTAGAAAGTGGAATCCATGAAGCAAGTCCGCTAATTTTGGCAACGGCTGTGTCTTCCCTCCTTTTTTTTAGTCTATATTAGACAGAATTGAGAATGTTATTATCAGCCTGATTCAGTGCCCACAAATCAACTGCCACACGAGCTCACCCTTCATTACTATACGCGTATCTCTCTTTCTATACTTGACTCTCCTGAAAGATAAACTTGACTGCCCGGTTTTGTATTTTTTGTACAACTAAAAAGAAAAATTACATAGGTGGACTCACCAAAGTACATTATTTTAATATTAGCAGTTCAATGTTATTATATGTCGTGCGTTTGAAACTCACATGCAAGCATCTTAAGCCTTCTTGAACGAAGTTTTTTTGCCAGCTGTATGCTTTTGCGTTCATCACTGATGGGAAAGACACATGGCGGGGAACGGTCATTTAACAGCATGCTTCATGGCAGAAAAACAGGTGCTTGTATAAGGACCAATTTTAGTCATGTTTGTGTGTCCTTCGATGATACAGCCAACGGGCGTGCCTGAGGAGCGTTAGTCGATGTACAACCGAAATCAGTTTACGTGCATTGTGCCAGCCAGCTCCTGCACTTTACTGTGTGTCAAATAGGCCGTAGCAAGATAATAGTTGCAGATAGGTAGTTTCAGGAGAGGACTGCACATGCATGTACCGTCAATATTTTTGTTCTGCAGGGGTTCTTTTATATGTTTTGTGGGCGCATTGTAACAGTAGTTAATTGATAATTTTATTTCCAACAAGCGCCCCCAGCGCACCAAACAAAATGTTTCAAGGTAGTAACGTGGCTATCCTTTTTCACTCACATCAATACTTTTATCGGACTTCCCAGTCACATTTATTGCCATCTATCACCGTTTGAAAGCCAAAACTGCAAAATACATGTATGACTTTTAGATGCTGCCATTAAAAGTGAAGAAAATGGGGAAAGGGGGCAAGCACGGGCTTAGTCAAATATGTCTATCATTTGATCTGCTTTGCCTGTCCGCTATTTTACACAGAATGTTCGAAACTATGAAGCGCATATTAAAAATTGCTTTCTAGTAATTATTTCCGCTTAAGATCTTTTCCCTGCGAGCAGCATCAAAAAATGAATATAGAAAATAGTTTAAAAGATTTTTAGAGAACCTGTTTTCCAAAAAACTAAAAAAAAACTCCCGTCAAGTTTTTACGATTTTTTTCCCTAGAGAACTTGAGTACGTAAATAACGACTACAGTATCATATGTGCACATTTGGTTTTTTTAACGAGAATAACAAGCCCAAACAACGCTTGCTTCATGTTCTCACTTCGGAGCCTTTCCCAGTTGTTTTTCGCCAGCATTGTGTAAAATCTGCAGTACTAATTATTTTGCTTCAGTGAAACATCCCTGTGCTTGCCTGTCGTCAAAAAAAATGAATTCAGCGCAGGGAGTCGTTGCCCCTAGTGACTAGTGGCCAATCTGAGAGAATATTTTTTCTCTTCTAGTGCAAGCAAGGATGAAATTAGCATTTTTAAAATGCTTTTCGTCATAACAAACATAAATACAACACCCGCAAATCGCTGTGAATGAGACTGATTACTCAGAGAAGTTTTGCTCATTCACTTGACTCGGGCACAGAGATTTGAAATGTTCCTTTTTAAGTTCATCGTGTTTGCAGATCTGTGAGAGACCTGAATCAAGCATTTGAAAGGTTTTTGAACATTTATATGTTAAAAGCAAAGTTGAGTATACTCTTGAGCTACAAAGCTAGATAATCTAGCTATTTTTTTAATGATTGATCACGCAGTACTTTGGAGATGTACACGCTGACGTACTGATAGGCGAGTGTGTATTTCCTAAATACCAGTAACCTCTTGTTTCTTACACTGAGGTTAAACTGCTATAAAAGAGTGCACCAGAAAGCAATGCACACGCTTGTCTGTGCTGCATTTACTTCAACGCAAACAAGGAGGACCATGGTGGGACAGAGAATGGCTCTGATTCTGATTTTGGCGCTGGGTAAGATGCATGGCAACACATTTTGCGATGCCATTCACCAGACACACAAAAGAAAGCTGTTGTCTAGACTAGCAATACATATTCTCAAGAATCTGTGAGTGCCTAATTAATTTCGCCTTCTTCTTCTTTCTGGTGCTTCGCTATGATGTCAGGTATTGTAATATTTTAGGTGCTGCGTTCAGATGCACACACCATAGAAAGAGATATTTACCATTGCAGATATTTATCGCAGCACACCTTTAGCACTAAAATAACTCTGTGTGTAAATATATTACCCTAACAACTTCCACATTTTGCTTAAAATGTATTTGATTTCGTTGCGAACCATGGGAATGACATGTAAGGCACGTTTTTAGGAGGCTTGCAATGTATATCTTGAATGGCGCCACGAGATCACTGTTCTTTCAAGATAAAAAAGTTGGCAGCATATCCACGGAGTGACTGATGGAGAGTGGGGCGAAGCATTCGTCCGGTCCATTTGTTCTTGCTTCCGTCCGTCCATGCGTCCATCAGTGTGACCGTCCATGCGTCCGTCCGCCCATCCGTGCGTGCGTCTGTTCGTGCATCGGCACGTCCAACCGTGCGTCCATCCCTGCGTTTGTCCATGCATACGCCCGTGCGTCCATCCATCCGTGCAGCCATCCGTGCGTCTTTCCATGTATCTGTTTGTGTGTCTGTTCGTCCATCTAGTCAACACTCCAAGTACCACCTTCTCGCATCTTTTCATCGCATATTCACCATATAGAAGCACCACCATCCAGCAGACATTCCAAGGACTAAACGAGAGTTGTCAGAAGCACACTTTCTTACGGCTTGCGCTTCGTGTCTACTTCCCCACCTTCATCCACCTCAAGTTCTTGGTATATACTAGTTCACTGTAGTCATGTCACTGCGGCCCAACGCTCCTAAACCTTTCTAAAACCAAGGAGGTTACGCCCAGCGTGTATAACGTGGCAACCTTTTCTTGTCAGATAGTGCTCAATGTGCATGCCAATGGCTGCTAATGGGGATCGCAGGGTGCGCGTTAACTAAAAGCCAAATGCTTCTGTCTGTAATTCTCACTAGCAGCCATTGGCATGTACATCGTGCACTATTTTAATTGTTCAACAACGCACACAAGAAATCTCTCACCGGCACCACCTTGAAGATCCAAATGTTATACTTGTTACATATTACAACGGCTACGAGGGACGAACGGGTGTCGTTATAAAAAGCTTCGCCCCTAAAACCAAGTTCACACTAGTTTTTATAAGTCTGAAGGAACAGCAGAGCTAGGTAGTGTTCCTGGTTTCTTCTTTTCTTTCTGTGAATTTCCAGATATCTTAATATGCGCTTTATAATTTTGTGACTTTCTTCCCCTTTTTTCACTGTCCCCCTGCTCTCTCCCTCTCTAAACTTAGTTATTTCTTTCTTTTTATTTTTCTTTCTTTTTATCCTATGCATGCTACCAACAGCAAAAAAACTGCTGTTTCTTTTCTTGCATTTTTGTGTATTCCTTTATGCGCCTTCATACATTTCTCTTTTTACTTCTTTTTCTGTCTTTCTCCGTGTTTCTTTCTCCCTTTATCTTTCGTCATGATCTTTTACCACGCACATTTTGCTCATCACCAGCCTGCCACAAACGCTGCGACGAACAAACAATGAAACACGTGATTTGTTCCTGCCCTGCTCTAGCTGATTAACGACGCGTCTTGCCCAGCCACTACCACCGGCTCAGTCTCCCTGCGAACACTGTGGCAAACTTCCTCTTTTCCCGCGTGGTCGAGATACAGTCACTGCGTGCGTTCCTCGAGTTCGGTTTCTACTGACCTCGGCGCGCTTTATTCGAACACTTTACGTTAGTGCTACTGTTGATTGATATGTGGGGTTTACCGTCCCAAAACCACTATATGATTATGAGAGACGCTTAGTGCTCCTGTATGCGATGACAAGACGATGTCCATACAACTCACTCCTTTTTAAGTTCTTTACTTCCTATCATCTTTTCTTCTCTTTCGTTATCCGCGAAGGCACTGTCTCGCGCCCCTGTGACAAGATGTAGCAAATAGCGTCCTCGTTCTATCTTTGTTTTTATCGAAACCACTACCTTCATTCGTGTTGTTGCTACCCGTCGCAAAAAAAATAAGCGGCGTGCATACATTTGTGGAGTTAAGCGCAATAAAAGAAAGAAAAAAATTGCCCGCAGCTTCCCTCGGGGGAACACTGAGGAGGATGCGGAGCATATAATTGGTTAACGGGGTGTTAAAGTGCGACTTACTTGGGTCGATGGCTACATTGGTTAACGTGGTTGTGAAATGGGGTGTTAAATTGCGACTTACTTGCGTCGATGGCTAAATTGGTTAACGTGGTTGTAGGAGGGGGTGTTAAATGAGTGAACACGTACACACGTATGCGAAAGGGCGGCGCTGGTCGAAGGGACGTCGATCATTGTGTTTGTGGATTCGTTGGAATTCGTTTCACCGCGACCTTGGACGTCGACGCGCCGTACAAACCAACCGACGAGCGGCAACTGAGCGAGCGAGCGCCGACCTTGAGTATATATACAGCGCGACGGCGCATGCGCTGTCAGCTGTCGAATGTTCTCGAAGGAGAAGTGCGCGCGCGGCACAGATGGCGACAACGCGACGGCGCATGCGCTGTCAGCTGTCGAATGTTCTCGAAGGAGAAGCGCGCGCGGCACAGATGGTGGGCGACGGCGCGGCGGCGCATGCGCGTGCGTCAGCTGTCGAATGTTCGAGAAGCGATGCGGACGGCGCGGACGGCGCACTACAAGGCGCGAGTATAAGATGCTTCCGCATCTAAAACAGGAAGAAAAGCGCGGTGAGCAAGTTAGTGCATTTCGCATGCTTGAATAATAGAGAACCTTGGTAAATATGATAGGTTTCTGCGAATGCACAACCGCATAAAAAAGTATAGCAGCTATTTATAAAAATGGCTTTTTGAAGATAACGTACACACGAAAATAGGGTAACACAACAAAAGAATAAAAGAAACGTTGTTTTCGTTTTCTCTTGTTTCCCATGAAGCGACATTGAAAATCATGACCAGCGTAGCGTCTGAATTATCTAATTCCGCAGGATAAACTTAAAAGTATTTTTTTATCTGACGGGCTCACAATCTACAATTATATAAGTGAATACATACCTAATGCACTGAATAAACGAGTGAGTGAATCTTCCTTGCAGGACTACCGATTAATGTTGGCATTGCTCTGTGGACTCTCGCCCTAACAAACATTTGCTTCTCAAAAAATGTAATTTTCCTTTGATAATGCGATTTCACATGCGAGGAGTTTCTTAGTGAACTGAGGGCACTTTAACTATTGCTTCCTAGGTATATCATTGTGTCACGATCCGGTCGCCTGCATCTGAGAACTTTCGTTGTTGTCTCTTTTACTTGACAAGTTCACAGCAATCAAAATTTTCATGGTAGGCAATAATGTACGAGGAACATGATGAATAGGTCAATGCACGAATATAGTATAATATGTTCATAACAAAAGAATTTCCTTCAATCACATGTGGCAATTACACGCAGACCACGGCTCGAGAAAAATGAATATGGGCTGAGGTGATTCATAGTTTGTAGCTCACCGGGAATTGCGTTAGCAGGATTCTCGAAAGCTTTACGCGATCACGTTCTCGGGTGTATGTCTACACGGGGCAGTTGTTGACAGTGTTTTCGCAGAGGAAAAAAATGGAGGATGCGAACGATAGAAAAACACGTTGAGAGCTTGAATCAAACTCAAAAATTCAGTCTAGTAGCCAAGTATTCTATCACATTGGTACGCCAGCGCTTCAAATTGCTTATAAAAAGACCGCCTTGTGACCTCATATTGTGGCATCGTTAACTGTGGTGGTGGCGTTCGTAATAGGCTTTTGTAACGACATAAGAAACATTGAAGATTAAGCTCCGTGACCTAAGCAATGCTTAAAGCGGACAAATAGGACAGAAATCATTTCTTACTTTATTCCCATTAAAGCACAGTAACGTGCACTATACGCCAATAAAACTGACAACGGTGCTCTATCGTGAGAACCGGTGCTACATCTACATCTACCATCCATTTTCTTTGGGCGTCACTGAAATTTAAGTGCTTCGTGAAGCCACGATCAATCTCCTATAGGCAGAAGGGTGGTACAAGAGAGCGTCCTATGAGCCCACGAGCGTCCTATGAGCCCACGAGCGTCTTATGAGCCCACGAGCGTCCTTCGAGCGTGCTAAAAAGTTCGAGACTTTAAGGGTACGCATCTTAACAAGGCTCTGCAAAATAAGGCACAAACAACTGTCAGCACAGCAATCGATGCCAGATAGTCAGGTACCAGGCTGATAAAAGAGAGAAGCCAATGAGACTAAAGTGCCCGTAAATTCTACCAAATATCGGCTTAGATGAAGGAGTACCCCTGTGAGTCGTGCCACTATTCAACGGCGTGGTTTAATACCTATTTTGTTGTTATTGGGTTTTGTAATGTGAAGCTTCGGGGTACTCAGTTTTATATAATACACTTGAGTTTGGACATTTGCGCAGAAATGGTGAATGGTACACAGATATTGAATATACTTCATTGAGGAATTTAGACGATTATACAACCCTAGACACCAAAGTTGGTAAATCGACATTCCTGTGTTGTTTCAGAGTGAAATATCGGAAGCAAAATCAACGAGACGCAAAGGATCTTTGTTGTTCGATAGTCCTACATCGGTGGCCTCTTTTCGCCGACTATGCGTAACGAGCGTTGCGTTGACATATAATAATTTACGTTTACTGTAAGCGGGAGAGCTCATCAGACTTTTCAGCAACTCACGACTTCACCACTAGTATAACGAAGGTAGAGGTTGACAACAACAACAAAAAAAAGCGAGTGCTGTTTACGTTGCTGGCAAGCAACGAGGCGTTCGTCGCTCATTTCTCTGTGTTGAGAGGCTGCTCTCATGATGGTTTCGGCTGCTTGCAACACAAATGCTTCTAATTTTTAAGAGGTACACGCTCGACCACCCTCAACGTTTCATTGTTTACCACGTGCCGGTCTCTAGATGTGAGAATTTCAGCGTCACCGAAACTTGAGCGCACGTGGTCTCAGGAACAACTCCGATGTGCAGCGCTAGTTAGTTTATATTCCTGACAGATTTTGACGTGAGGTTTCAATTCCTTTCAATGAACGAGGCTACTGCTTCTTATACGATGCGTCAGAGCAATTATTATTCAGTTTCATCATTTCAAGTCATATGCAAGCATACGTTTCAATGTCGCGGGCATCTTAATCTCTAAAGGTTGCTGTAACTGTATATCTATGGCCTGTTAGATACTTAATATAGGCAGTGGTTTGCAAAAAACAAAAACAAACAAGAAACAAGTTGATATCATAGAACCCAGAGATAAGCTACATATACACGTATGAGAGCCTTGCACGGTAATTGTATTGGATGTAGAGGGTCTTGCAAGGCACCAATCAAAGTTACACAATGAGCCTACAGGAATATTTATTCTGAAAGACTAAGAGGCCAAATTTTTCCTACCTAGCCTAAGCTTTTGGGTTACTCAATAAAGTTGAAACAATCAGAAGCCAGTAAATTTATTTTAATGATGTAACCGCATTCCAGCACACCTTTTAACATCTGTCTAGTGGTGAGCTAAGACTACCGTCTTTTGAGGTGCAAAGACGCTAGGTATTTTACCAGAACAAATATTCCTAGAATATTTTTATTATGTTGCCCGAAATACATGAAACACAGATATGTCTTTTTTAATAAAATGATTCTTTAGATAGACTCCGTGCACTAAGACTGGCGTGCCGCTGCGCGGCCGTCAGAGATGACAAACGTTGAGAGCACGAGCAGAACGAAACACTCCCTCAATGTTCGCTATCACGTAGGTCATCTAAACCATGAACTGGACTTTTCCAACAGGTTCACGTCACGTGCTGCGGGAACGAAGTTTTAGAGTTTCTCGACTTGTCCCTGCTTTATTGGGTAGCGAAATAGGTGGATCACGGCTGTGGGACGTAAAAAGTGTTTAGTTCCCATTTACCCTGCCGTCTGTGCCTCAATTGGTCTGAGACACCCCCTGCAGGTGCGATGATCTTGAGTGATGTTCTTGCTGCCATAGAGCTGGTAAGAACAGCAATGCATGCAGGAAATTTTATTTCAGATCAAAGCTGATAAGACGTTTTAGTGAACTTTACTAATTACCACCTCGCCGTGTACCTTTCGCAGTTTTGAGTAGTGCAATGCGTGGCCAATTAGTGCTTTCCTGAGTTGATGCTTCCGTCAGTGAAGGGGCGAACTGAGTTACGTAGCATTTCACCGTAAACGCAAGTAGCCACCAAGCAGCGTATTCGCACTCGATAGGATCAATCTAGTACATCAGTTGGTTGGTTGGTCCTTATTAAACTGGCGCAAGGCACCAATGGGGATTGGCCATGATGTGGGCGGTGCCTTCTTATATAAGTAGGTTTGTTTACAAATTTTTAAATTTTTACTAATAGATCTTTTTTGTAAATAACCGATTAGCTTAATTCACGAAAAAAGCGTAACGTCGTTGAAGAATAAGTTTCGCTTACATAACCTTACAATTTCATTCGTTTCGTTTTGCGTAGCAAATTGCATATGGCATCCCAAACAATCCTGTGTCTAAAATTACATGCTGTAGCTCCAAAGAAAATAACCGCCGGAAGTAATGAATTGAATCTCATTCTTCAGGCTTGGTTCATTGAAAAGCCTTTTTCTTTGTCTCTTTAACAATCTGCATGTTAGGAAGAAAAGTGCATGGCGTAGAGTATAGCAGAACAATACATGGTAAAAAACGATGATTTTCGAATGCTGTAGTGACGGATGTGCATGTCGGTGTCTGTTTCGGAAAGCAACATAAACAACGCAGAGTTTTATAGTGAATGTGAGACACGTGACGGTGGCCGAAGTGACCGTGCAATCATCTTCGGCACTCTACAAGGGGAAGCGACAGACGAAACGGGGCATGCGCCGTCCTCTCTGGACTAAATCTTCTCGCGTTCTTTTTCTCACCCACACCTCAAGCTTTTAGCATGAGCTTCGCGAGCGGCCAGGTAAAGGCTATGATCATGATGAGCGACGATGATGCCGCGACAATTTCAAGCAAAGCACTTCGCGAGGCTCGGTGGCTGAAAATCGCCGTGGCATGACGCCTACACAAACGAGCCCGCCAGTTTCCACGTCGTGTGGCCGTGGAGCCATTGCTATTTCTAAACGCTCCAAGTATTTTGCAAGTACGCGTGTAGTGGGCAAGCACCAACATTATTCTATGTTCGAAAGAATCACAGCTTGCCGCGATATTTATGCAGCAAGCCTCATGCATTATGCACATCTGACACATGCGTTTAGCCACCATTCCTGGCAATGGGCAGCAAAACGCTCTTTAACGCAAAAAACTTAGCCGCTTTCGTGAAGGTTTTCCCATTTATTCTTGGTGGCATCACGGAAGGTTGTCCCCCTGCGATATCTTTAAATTGTGACGTTGTGCGCCCGCCACACCACAAGTGGCGTTGCGCACGCCTTTCAAGGCGCCCCCTATAGGTCCCGCACGGAGTGTATACCACTACGATCAGTGAATATATACTAGACGCTTTGTCAAAAATACAGAAAAATAGAGGTTTTTCTTGAAAGGCAGAAAAATCAGCCATTGTGTCTCACTGACTTGCTAATCTGCTTAGAGAATACGATTGGGAACTGAAAGACAAAAAGAAAGAGAAACAATTCTTAAATTTTAGAAGTAAAAGAAAAAAAGTGAATATACAGACAGTTTTTTGTTACTTGGGTGGGTATGTGTGGTGTAAAAACACATGTCTAAGCCCGCTATATGCCACGTTTAAAGCTTAAAAGCATGGTTCGAGCATGTGCGTATTCTATAGGTCGCACTCTAGGCCTGCAGCATGAAAATAATTATTAGGAGAAGTATTCAAGCAGACGTCTGTTGAATATAGCAAAAATTTTCTACTTAAAATACACTACTTTTTGTATTGCTCGACTTTTTCTTGGAAATAAAAACGTAAATTTTCTTCATATTGCGTACTGATTTATCGGTGCCAGGGCAATTAACGTTTATAGGTAAACTTTGTATATAACAAAAATGTTGCCATTACCTACAACGTTTCCAATATCTTCGTCGTACACGCCTTGTCAGTTTTGTTGCGGAAACGTAAAGCAGATATCATGGTATACCGCAGTAAGAAGGGTATAAAAGCGCGTCAGCTAGCTATGTTGAACGCTTCACTGCCCTTATACCGCGCACTACACGCACTAAAATACTGAAACCTGTTACATTTCCCCGCCATACTTCTGCGATTACCCAAGTAAATTGATAATGACGTAGGTTCCATGGTTAAGAATGAGTTTCTTGCTTTATAACAGGAAAGTTGTTAAAGACGGAGTCCACCATGGTTTTCCTCACGTATTTCTCGTAATGAATATGACGTTACAGAACATACACTAATATATTGCAACCAAAACACGACAAAAAATGTTTTGTCGTAGGGCGTCGAACCAGCACCCTCTCGATAGTGAGCACGCACACTCGCCACTAGACCACGCCGTAGGAGCAGTCAAAAATACTATCGAGAAGCTATTTCTGTACACCACCATGGCCGCTGGATACAAAACAAGGTGCCGCCTGCTGCGTCGCGTCGCCTTCAATGGGCGAGCACATCTGGGCAGAGTTGACAGTTTCGGTCACTTTTTGGGGGGAGGGCGATGATGCTTCACCCGCCGAAGCAGATGGCACTTCGAGTTTCAATTTTGTTGCGTGAGGGTTTGTGCGTGTCTGCGTGCTTTTTCTTCTGTTTCTCGTGCTCATTTTGTATGTGAAAGTGTGTGTGGGGGGCAGTTTGCCTCATTTTTCTCATGATCGATCACGATTTTTAGTGCGAGCGTGTGTACAAAACGGCTTTTTAGTTGTCTGTGTGCCACTGAGCAGCTAAAACGCAAAAGAAGATACTACAATGAAGCACAGACAGCGTATTACCCGTGATTTACAGCTTCAAAAAGCGTATTATTCGTAGAAGAGCACTTGCTTTTGTCACAAATGAGTGCTGAAGCAGACGTGCGCCACCACCTCTAGGCAGCCTCGAATCCCCCTGCCAAACGTTTCCAGCGCGCTCAACGTGTGTTTTCCTGGTGCATTAAGGTGGGCCGATACGTCAGCCCTTGAAATCTTAATTTCCATTGCCTCCCCATGAAAGTAACAAGTTACCGTTTTAATTTCAGTTGTGTCAAACAATCAGCACTCATGGAGGGTATTGAGACATGTACTTTGCGAATTATTGGCCCTCCTGAGGCAAACTGTTCACATATGTGGTGTAATAGGTACTCTTAATAACGACTGAGAACCGAACCTCTGATCTGCAGCCTCGAAACTCGTTACTTATGGCCTACTGTATGCGTCTAAATGCGTGTGAAAGCGTTTCTCCTGAGAAAAGCGTAGTCGCCAGAGCGGGTGCAAGGTAAACTAGGCCCATCCCGCTGCATCGGTGGCACACAGCAGGCCGCACCTTGTTTTTTCACCATCCGCTGTGACACCACATACCGATTGGTGGTCCTCAGATCGCATCAGCTGATTTCCATGCAGACCGGCTGTGCCCTCGCGATTTTCGACAACAGTGCAGCTCTGGCCGACTAGGCTGGTCCTACGCCACCTCCTGACGCCAGTCCCCGATGACGACGACAGATTAGCTCTGGCCGACTGGATCAGCACTACGCCATCTCCTGTCTCCGACAAGAGCTCTCGCCAGTGGTGCCCCGTCCTCGGACTCCTGCAACCGTGTTCATCTTTCCTGTCCTTACTCCCGTCGTTCGCTGTGCCTGTGCCTCACTCTCTGGTTCCTCTCTGTCTATCTCTTCGCCTTTTAATCCCATTCTTTTAATCCCTTCTCTACCCCGAACCCTCATGAGCTACTGTTGAGGTGTCCTCCTCCTGAGAGACAGTTACGGGGCTCACTTTTCTCTTCTTTTCATTTAAAATCCCTTCCCTCCACGAAACTTCAGCGCGTCTTCGTCATCCGTAGCGAGATGGCACAATGAGCTCACGCTGGGTAGCGTTGGGCGCGACAACTCTAGCGTTTCGACCACCACAGCCTCCACGTAACATGTTCTCTCCTGCACGTGCTTATCAGACTCGTGATTTAGGTGAGCGCGAAGGTCTCTTCCATAGAGTTTCATGCAATAATACCTAGAGGGGAATGTGGCGCTAATGTCTACGCGGGATCCTTTAGCGGCGCTTGTACCCTCATGGGAATTATGGGAAGTGCAGGCTTCATATCTGCTTCAATGGATTACGTTCTTGACATTCACGACACTTTTTTGCCGAATGTATAATAAAATAATGCGAAGTCGTATCTAATTGAATCTTGCTTCACTCTTTTGTAGGTAAATTTTGTTGCAAAACATTTCCGTGGCCGTAATGTAGAAGTGAAAGCTCAACAAATTTAACCACCAGTGTATGCATTGTTCAGGCATTGAGTTCCGGATTTAGCATCAAGATATAAGTAAATATTTCTACAACACTTCACAATAAACAAGGCTATTTTGCCTTTGAAAGTACGCATAATTATTTATGGGAAAAAATCGGCAGATCTCACGACCCTGGGAATCGACATTATGCGAAGCATGCGAAGCGAAGCTGACCATGTTGTAATATTTTTTTATTGATCGGAACGTCATGAAATGACGCTAAATATATGTCCAAAAGTTGCATGCACATACATTCGTTGAAGAGCTGCAAATGTTGATATAACCAGTTTTTTTTTGTACTTGCGCAACGATGCCAACTGGAACATGCGTATTAGCAACACCAGAAGCTGATATGAAGCGTTGATGCTCGCGAGGATACTGGCACTGGACACTGCTACATAAATCAACTTCGGCGCATGGTAACTAACCACAATTGATGGTGACCCGACGTGACAGCTGTATCAAAGGAGTACATATGTAATGTTTATAAGTTTGGGTAGGCAGCACTGCAACCACTATTGACGTTTCACGCAGATTAGCGTCTATTTGAAAATTTGTTTCGTGAACTGGCGTAACTCTGTGGTAAAATGCTCCATTGCCACTCAAAATGCTTGAGTTTGATTCCCAGCTAGAACCTTGACATTTATTGATTGCATTCGTCAGGTCAAAGCTACCAATTTCGGTATTTCCTAACGCTCGAGCGTTGAAATCGCCCATGAGTGTTCTCATCGTTCTTTCGTAGATACTAAGTGTCAAGTGTCGATCCCCTCTGGCACATACCCAAATCTGGGTATGAGTCACTGTCTGGCGGAAAGTGTTAGATGACGTACGTGATGGGATTGTGATGTTAATCATGTCTTGGCTAGCACCTCATATTCGTGAAACCATCTTACCCCGCCATGCTAATTTTGGTTCATGCCAAGTTAAAGGTGGGACCACGACAGCACCCAAATGTCAGCGGCTAGATACATAGGTAGATATATAGAAAGATACGCTCAAAGTTACCGAAGTTCGCTAACAAATGCTCCGCATTTAATAACAGAACAGTATCGAGTGGAAAACATTTACCGTTTCATCTGCTGTGATGCCAGGCGTGCCTGTTCAAGTGATCTACCCCCAAGTGATCTTGTTTTAATCTGAAGTCGAGTCGGGGGAGCATGATGGTGCGCCTCCTTTGCTTCGCCGTTGTTATGCAGTCTATTCTAACGAGTTTAGACAAGCTCAACTCGTGAAGAAACATGAACTCGATGCAATATCCCGCACTGCCATGAGACGCGACATCTACGTGCAGTTGTGAGTGGAAGACGCTTCGCCTAAAAGGTCAAATACAACTTGTAAAGCTCCAACATCGCATCAAATAGGAAGGTTTAGTGGCCTTGAGCCTCCTCGAACAAAAAAAGGCACTGTTTCATCCCTTTTCACCGCACCCCACTATATATCCGCGCTGCATGAAGAGCAAAACTCAAACTCTAGAAACCAATCAGTGCGCTAGATAACGCTATCTAGTCCGAAGCCTATACTTTCCATAATGCCATAGGGGTACATGATTGCAGAGCCAGATTCCTGTCTAGGTATTATTATATGAAACTCTAAACTTCCTTCACTGCGCTGCCGTATTTACGAAAGACAACGCTTCTCACTCACGAACAAGTAAGAATTTTACTGTTTATACTGCTGCGTTTGTATCGTGCATCATTCTTTCTTTTTGAACAGCTTGCTTGAAGTGTTGAACTGCGTGAGGTGTCAGTCTGCATGAGGTGCATGCAGCAAGTTCTGAGTTGCTTTCCGTTCTTCACCTGAGTCTGTATTTCATGTTGTAACAGTCATTCTTTTGCCATTGTGTAGAAATAATGCACAATGAACACTCACCTAACTCTATGAAGGCCCGTTTGCCTTTCGTGTGACACTGATTGCTAGAAATAAGGATCAGTGACTTTTTTGCTATTTTGCAGTGGCCGCCATTGTCATCGCAAAGCCGGAAAAGAAAGAACTCAAGATCGAAGCAAGAGGTTGTTTCTATGTTACCTTGTAACTGTGACTAGCTTGATATTTCAAACAGTAATTTTTATTTTATTTTATTCACATACAGCAGCCCAATAAGGGATATAGCAGAAGTGGGTGAAAAAAACAGAGCAGAGAATTACAAAAGTACCACTTCCGGGAACACACTACAAAATAACACACGAACAAAATACAATATACATGGCAATTCCATTCAGTACAAAAATAAACATCCAATGAATGGGCACTGCGGGACGTACATATTAATAGAACAAAGCAAGGAACTATTGGTTAGATACGACTTCTAAGATAAGGCAGGAATTGATTTATCGACGCACTCCTAATCTCACCCGGCAGTAAATCCATTGTTCTATGGCTCTAGGAGAAAAGCTAAATTTGAATATATTGGTGTGTGCGTGAAAAGGGGCGAGGTTTAGGGCATGATTATTTCGAGTAACGGTTGGCATAGCGTACGTAAGATAGCTCTTATCGGAGAGACGGTTAACTGAGTGAACGATGGCATGCAAGAATTTTAGCGACTCGATATCTCGTCGAGTAGAGAGTGAGGTTAGATTTAAAGTAGTAATGGCGGATGTAGGCGAAAAATGGTGGTCATAGCGTCGACAAATGAAACAGATTGCTTTTTTTTGCACAGATTCAATTTGTTTTGTTTCTCTTTTTTCGTGCGGACACCAAACAATAGAGGCATAATCAAGAACTGGACGAATTAGTGTTTTGTACATTTGTAATTTAGTTTCATATGGGGAAGTTCTGAGGGTACGTCTTAGGTAGCCTAGTTTTTTAAGAGATTTGGTGCAGACTGAATTGATATGTTTAGACCAGGAGAGGTTAGTGGTGAAAATCACGCCAAGGTATTTATAGTCTGAAACCCTTTGGAGCATTAGGTCATTGAAAGAGTAGTTGAAAACGGAAGTCTGCGTTTTGGTAGTAAACGACATCGAGACAGTTTTACGGAAATTGATATTCATTTGCCATGTGTCACACCAAGAGCAAAAGGCACTAAACGAATCATTGAGAAGATAGTGATCTTGAACGGAGTTAAGGTGTTATATAGAACGCAGTCATTGGCGTAGAGACGTAACTTACAGGTAATAGATTGTGGCAATTCATTAATAAAAATCAAAAATAATAAAGGACCAAGAACGGATCCTTGTGATACCCCTGATGTGACTTTGATTGGAGATGAATTGCCAGAGTTAAAGCTAACATATTGGGAGCGATTAAACAGAAAATTGGCAACTAGGTTTACTAGACTGGAATTTTTTAGGATGGCTTCGAGTTTTTTGAGCAACTTAGAATGCGAAACAGTGTCGAAAGCTTTTGCGAAATCAATGAATATTACGTCGACCTGGTGGCCGCAGTCAAGACTTGCAGAAATGTCATGGGTAAATTCTGTCAATTGGGTTAATGTGCTGAATCCCCTACGAAAGCCATACTGCAGATTAGATAAGACGTTGTTAGTCTCAAGAAAGTCGATTATATGTTTATAAATGATGTGCTCCAACAGCTTGCCGGAATGTGGTGTCAGCGAGATGGGACGATAGTTTGGAAAAAGCAGCTTATCACCAGACTTATAAATCGGCCGAACCTTGGCCAGTTTCCAGGCACTAGGAAAAACACCCGAGGATAAACATTTCTGAAATATGATGGTAAGGTAACGAGATGTCCATAACGCATACCGAATTAAAAAAGAGTTTGGAATACCATCGGGACCGTCTCCCTTTTTTGCGTCTAGATTCAGAATAAGATTCAACACACCAGCATGACTGATAGTTACATCAGTAATTGAGCCTATATCGGAAGGGGAGTTAAAGGCAGGATCAACATGATTATCGACGGAAAATACAGAGTGGAAGTAAGTATTAAACGCATGGGAGATTTTCTGGGCATCAGTAATAGTTTCACCGTTAATCAAGAATGATGAGGAAGAGCAGCTACTAGGCAGAACTGATGTCCAGAATTTGCGAGGATTATTTACAGTAAAGAGCGTAATTGGGTGCCGAAGAAAAAATTCTTTGCAGAAGCCATCATTTCGGCAAGCTGTTTTTTAGCTTTCAGGAACTCATTCGTGCTATTAGGTATATCAAGATTCATTCTACGCCTCAGCCTGCGTACACGACGAGATAGGTGAAGAATATCTTCATTCATCCAAGGAAGTTTCTTATTCATTTTTTTAGTTTTTATTGGAACAAAGCGATGAATGCACGATGTTACAATGTTTTCAAAGTATGACACAAGAGTATCTACGTCACAAATGCTGCTCATGGATTCGAACAGAGAAAAAGCATCAGCAAGGCCATCCAAGATCGAAGTATCGTCAGCATGATTAAAATCCGGGAATGTTGTGAACGAATACAAGGTTTTAAACACAGGATAAGACAGTCACGATTGCCGCCTTATGATCCGATAAACCTTCGGTAGTTTCACGTATAAATCCAGCTTCCGCAATGTTAGAGCTTACAAACATTAGGTCGAGAAGTGCGTTCAGTCGAGTTGCATCACTAACCAACTGCACCAAGTCATGCGACAACGAAAAATTGATTAGCTCTCGGCCAAGGCCAGGTTCTCGACCGAAAGATGTCAGAGAAGGCCAATGAATTCCGGGTGCATTGAAATCACCCATACAGATAATATTAGATGAACCAATATTGTGGTTATAAATATAACTATTGAGATTGCGTATATGATCGACGGAGGTGCCAGGTGGGCGGTAGCAGACACCAACCATGAGATGATGCTTGTTTAAGTAAAGCTTGCACCACACCGATTCAACATCTAGAGGCACAGGCAAAACAGAGAACGTCAAGTCCGACCGAAAGAGTAAAGCAACTCCCCCGCCTTTGCCGCTCCGTCGATCACAACGAACTAGGGCGTACCCGGGTGGAGTTATCTCAGAGTCGTAAACGCCTTCATGTAGCCAAGATTCAGTTACACCTACTATGTGCGGGGAAAACGTGGATACCAGAGAGACAAAGCTAGAAAATTTATTCACTAGACTTCTTGCATTGACATTCAAAATTATTGGGTCATTACATGGATATTGGGGTAGTCAGGGAGGAGATGAAGATTCAGCGGTGGGAGCAGGGTGACGTGAAGATCTACGGGAGGGTACTTTAACAAGCGTGTTAGAAGTTGCATCTAAGGTATACTGAATGTCATCAATAAAAAGTTTATTGAAGCGCAAATGTACTTTAGACCCGCTGTCACGAAATGAAGCAGAAGCACCCCAGAGCTTTGTCCGGACAGAGCACACACTTTGGGAATAATCTTCCGTAACGTAGCAGTCGGATCCTTTGAACTTTGAGACGTTTTTCATCACTTATATTTTATCGCTGAAGTCTAGAAGCCTCACAATGACGGGCCGAACATGGTTGACTCGGGACCGCCCTAGCCTATGACAACGTTCAATGGGAGGACAGTCTATGAGCAAGGTATCACTGAATACTTGTGATACCCTAGCCCGGAGACTCACTATTTTCGTCGTCTTCTTCTTTCAAACCATGCAAGATTAAGTTGTTGCGTCTCATGCGATTTTCAAGATCATCATTTTTTAATCTCAGTTCATTAACCGTCTGTGACAAAGCCGCAAATTCACTGTTAAATGGTACCGATGAAACAGGCGGTGCTGAGACGGCATGGGAAGACTCAAGGGCCGAAACACGCGAATCCAGAGAATCCAATCTAGCGTTGACGGTATAGTGAAAATTTTTGATGTCAAGGATATCTTTGGCCATTTGACTTTGACCGTCGAGGATTTTAGAAAGGAGTTGCTCCACAGACGAGTTACCATCCATCAAAACAGTGCCTGCCTCATTCTTAGAACGTGTCGTGGGCCCCTGAGCACTCCTATCATTACTGCTTCCTTTAGCGGCAGAAGGTTTAAGGGGGCCAGGATTTAGTTTAACATCGCCGCTTAAGAGAAGGCGACGTAAACTATATACGGCATGAGAACAAACACTGACAAAATTGTGTGGGCAGGGCAGCAGCAGCAAACACCGATCGTCAGAGCGAAAACACTTGGTAAGATCAAGATAACATACCTGCAGAATAAAAACGAAGCGGTTAGGCATACTGCCGGCATTGCCGCTGCCAAGCCCACTGACGACGGAGACCAGGTCCAGGGGTTTTCTACTTTTCCTTGATGACGTAACAGAATGATGACAGTCGATGATTGGCTGGTCGAGGTGGTCTTGCACATGTAGCACTCCGGTCAAACAGCTGCAGGGCATGCCAGGGAAGGCACACGCGCGCGTGACAGAGCAGTCCATATGGTAACGGTTGATGCTGGGCGTGAAGTTCCCAACGAACGATAACGCAGTGGTGGTCGGCACATGCTCAAAGCAGGTTGTTACACAGGAGTGTTGATTGAGGGTCGTCAGGAATCTGAAAACCTGCAGAATAAAAACGAAGCAGTTAGGCATACTGCCGGCACTGCCGCTGCCCAGCCCACTGGGGTAATCAATTGTTATCAAATGTGCATACGTTTTGATGTGCGGTATTCTATAAAACATAATATTATTATTATACAATCAATCAATCATTTCGCTAACGTCGCATTTTCCAGTCACAGGCAAACAGAAACCAATTAATATAAACAATGCAGCACACATAGCCTCCCCAAAAAGAAATCAAATATACAGAATGAAAACGCACTGACAAAAACAGCGCAAAACATGAAGAATAAAAAGTAAAGACGAGGATTATAGAATGGAAGGAAAAATACAGGGGAATACACGCAACTGTATAAAGGTGTATGAAGGTGTACTGAAAGACTGAAAATTCAAACATACAAAACGATGCTATCTTCCCCATTATATCTGCATTGCCCCTTGATTTGATTTGTGGGGTTTAACGTCCCAAAACCACCATTTGATTATGAGAGACGCCGTAGTGGAGGGCTCCGGAAATTTTGACCACCTGGGGTTCTTTAACGTGCACCCAAATCTGAGTACACGGGCCTACAACATTTCCGCCTCCATCGGAAATGCAGCCACCACAGCCGGGATTTGATCCCGCGACCTGCGGGTCAGCAGCCGAGTACCTTAGCCACTAGACCACCGTGGCGGGGCTGCATTGCCCCTTGAGTCCACACAACATATGATGGGGCACGGAAACCCAGCGAAAAGCTACGGTTGCGAAATGGATGTTGGACGCATTGCTAGAAAGTTCGCAAAGACTGCGGACACGAATAACCCACAAGAGCAGATGTTAAGGCGTTCATACGGGCCTTTTTTTTCACTTCAGCACTTTTCTCACACGAAGCCGGTGTGGTCGTCAGTGTGCATTGTCTTTTTTTGTTTGTGCCATGATAATTTCTGGCCACGCAATAACATTCCGCAGCATGTTTTAGTTCTCAGTAACCTTTTAGTTTTTATATGTCCTGAGAAAATGTTACGGCAGTATTTAGGCAATACTACCTTGCAAGCCCGGGATAGTTGAGTTTGTTCACTGTTCTTTTTACAAGAAAAGATAAGTTCGTCCATTGTTCTATTCCAACAAAATTGTAGTGCCGAGAAAGTGTTTGGGGCTACTGCCAGCTACATATTTTGCCGCACTTGCTCTACCAAAAATTAAGAGTGCATTAGTTAGCTTCACGTTTCACGCTCTTGATATTCCAGCGTAATAAACTAACGTATGAGTAAAATCTGCGAAAACAAAGCAGCGTTGCATAGTACTTTGACAACAAATAGTTTGCAAACTTTATTTCTTCGAATAATTCATCAAGGAAACGCTCAATTTAGTAGGCTTCAAGACTGAACCAGAAGGTGTCATAGTCAAGTACTAAGGCTACATGTTAGCCACATTGATGTCAATAACGTGTATCTCTTCACACAACTTTTTATTGGAATGTTTCGTCTGATGAAGCAGTGAACTCAAAGTGGATTCATTTACTCAGCAATCAACATATGGAAAATATTATTACGCTTGATGGAAGTGACCGAAGTTATAATGAGCGTCAACCTCATAATGTTTCTCGTGTATTAACAATTTCTGTACCGCGCAGTGTTATGTTTTTGAAATGGTATTTTCTGAACTGGAACATGCTGCGTTAGGTTCCAACTGTATAAATTGGGATATTTTTTGGATGAATGTATTCATTTTCATTGACAATTATTACACTCCTATTGAGAAACCCAACATGATCATTTCTGTTGGGTTTCTCAATAGGAGCGTCTATCTATCTATCTATCTATCTATCTATCTATCTATCTATCTGTCGATCTATCTATCTATCGATCTATCTATCTATCCATCTATCTATCTATCTATCCATCTATCTATCTATCTATCTATCTATCTATCTATCTGTCTAGCCGCCTACGACTTTTACCTCTCCTGACCTTTTCAATATTGGTATCTATCCCAAACTTTGTGTGGCATAACATGACTGTATCACAAGCACAATTGAAAAGTCATAACATGAAAATCAAGGCACGTATGCCAGCAATGCCATGCTATACATGTCACGGTGTTTCTGTTCTCGCGGTGGGTTCGTTCGCATGACAAATTTCAAGGCTGGTATGGTATGACATGACTGCATTACGAACACAAGTGACTAACCCTTACGTGTAAATCATGACATGCATGTCGATTAAGTCAACACTACATGCCACACTCATAGTGCACTCGCGGCAATTCGCTAGCTTCACTTATACCAACTTTCGTATTAAGTGACGCGAATGGATGTCGAAGGTATACAAGTGTGGTGTGCTCGATAATCATGGGATCCGTTTTAGGAAATAACCTGACATCATGCTCGCTCATGATGCACTCGCGGCCGTTCGGCTTGCTTCAGATATACCAAGTTTGGTACGACATGACGCGAACAGACGACGAAGGTAAATGCCGCGTCCAAACACGATAATAATGAAAAGCGTGTCGAGTGAAACACGACTGCATGTTATGTCCATAGTGTGCTCGTGGCCGTTTTACTAGCTTCAAATGTACTAAATATGGCGTTACGGGACGTCAATAGATGACGAAGGTTCATGGCCGGTGCAAACTTGATGATCATGACATGCGTGTCATAAAAGATCATGGCTACATACGACGCTCATAAAGCACTCGCAGCTGTTTCACTGGCTTCACGTTTGCGAAGTCTGGTATTACGAGACGTTAATGGTCGATGAATGTAAATAACATGTTCAAAATCATGTTACGCGTATCATTTAAAACATGACACGCTCAAAACTTGACACGCTTGATACGCTCAAAGCCTCACATATACGAAATTCGGTATTACGTGACGGGAATAGACAACGAGGGTAAATAATATCTCAAAACATAATGATTATGACATGTGTGTAATGCAAAACATGACTACGTGATGTGTTCATAGCGCACTTGCAGCCATTTTGCTAGCTTAACATATACCAAGTTTTATACGGATGACGAAGGTATACCGTATATGACTGGTACAAGCGTGTTAATCATAACATGCCTGTCATAAAATAACATGCCTTCATGCACCACTAATTATTCGCTCGTGGCCATTTCGCTATCTTCATATATATCAGATTTGGTACGATGGGATGCGCACGGATTATTAAGGTAATTGACACGTCCAAATATGATATTACCATGCCATGCGTGTCATGTAAAACATGACTACCTGCTACGCTCATCGCGTGATCGCGGCCATTCGGCTATAGCTTCATATTCACCAAATTTGGTATTACGTGACATGAAGGGACGACGAACACAAATGCCAGGCGTAAACGTATAATCATGAGATTGAAGTCATGTATGCCATAATTTACACTCCTACCACTGCTCGTGCTGTTATTGCAAACGTTAGTGGGGCTGTCGTTGCCTCCTGTTCGGATACGTAAGTTCGCGTAACATTTCTACTTGTGCGTACTGTGTACTGCTTACGTGTGCCTCGTAAGGTGCTGATTTCAAAGTGACATATCAACATTCCTCACTCGTGTTTCAAAAATCATTGATTCCCACTATACGTTGAAATCGATGATGTGCCAAGTTATTGAGGGCTACTACCCGTATCTGATGTTTGTATTGTTTGTGTACACTGCTGCGAGGGCTAGAGATGGGCTTATTTTATGTGTGAATAAGCAAAAAAACATTCTAAAGCAAGAGTCCCTACGTATTACTACGTCTACATAATAAAGAGCTTGAAACTTTTGTTGTCAATTCGATATAAAAAGCCATCCTATGTAATATTTCGGTACAATGAAATCTTACATTAAAAATAGGAACAATGTCAAGCTATGGAACTAAACAACGAACAATGCCATTTACGGTAGCCTCCGTGACTTTTTTGTCGACATACTGTACAC